>CAJHNH020001224.1:5000-47500 GCA_905116865.2 Candidula unifasciata | reverse complement strand
TAACAGTTGGGAGCTAGTGTGCAGTTTACACTAAAAATTCGTTTTGGATAAGCTAAATCTTTGGGGTTGTGGAGAAGGCACCCGATTGATTGATTAACTTCTTGTTCATTTCCGAAATAACTGTTGGGAGCTGGTGTGCTGTATACACTAAAAATTCGTATTGGATAAGCTACATCTTTGCAGTTGAGGAAAGATCAATTGATTCAAATCACATATGTGGACGTGAAAGTCAAGTTAAGTCTTCTTCTTTGCTTTCGTTGTCTGTAAACTCCGACTGAATGTTTTAGTTGTTCGTCTACTTGTGCATTTTAGCCTTAATTGAGTTTTGCGTCCATATCCGTTTTACAGATTGGCTTATTTGTAAACAGACTGTTGGTTCCTCGCCTCTCACGCAGATGCTGTCTGACTTCTAATGAAATGAAGTAAGGGAGTCTCCCCTCCCCCCTGCTATTGGCACACTGGGCACATCATGGTAGACTTATTTTTAAAGACCAACCGGCACCCAAAAGGTGATGTGTACAACATCACACCGGCTGCCTTAAATTCCCAGGACTTTACCCGGAACCAGTTGTTGACTGTGTCATCTTGATACGTGTTTACATAAATATCGTCTTTGGAAGTGGGAAATTAGGCTTTAGATCAGTTTGTGTGAGTATTTAGGTAAACAGGTAATGAGCGGCGCTCGTAGAAGTAAAACTAAAGGCAGAGAGGAAATATTTACACACACGTGAAAAGTTATCACATCGCCAAGATTCAAACATGCCAGTTTCAAAATGAGGGCAGGACCTCTCTGAAGGAAACTGTGTGAGTGACGAAACAATTATTTTGCGTACGGATTTGGAAGAGTGTAATAGTGTGTGTCAGATAGCACGCAACACCTTGTATCGTATATGGTGAGAGCAGTTCATTTATTATTGTCTTTACCTTTTCCATCGTTGTGACATGCTAATTTTCATGCATTCACAAATTAATGCCTGTATTTTATTTCTTGCAAACTGTTGGCAGGACCGTGCCCTGCAATGGTAAAGAAAGAGAGGTGGCTACATTAGGTTGTACTATTAAAAGTGCACACCTGCATTAGTGCATAAATACATTCAAGCATGCATGTATTAAAAAAAGTCGCTAGTAAGATCGAGTTTCTCTAAAAATTTGTCAGTATTTTTTCGTCCTAATTCATTTGAATGTAGTTGTCTTGTGTCTACCAGTTTACAGCACACCTGTGGTATTATCGCCTTGCGGTCGATACATCCTCCTTCTTCAGGTTTTTATTGGCCTCATTAAATCTTTTTTATGTTTGGATCTGTTTTTTAGTTTTAAAAGTGTCAGCCGAGTTAACTGGTGCAATTGCATCAGAGCATGTGATTTATGAGGCACAAGTTGAAATTGGTTATCTGTACAAATTATTCAGCATCCTTGCCTCTAATGGTGATTGTATTCTACGTATGTGCATTTCACTTACTAAATTTGTACCTAGGTGACATGTGCATTTTTATTCTCTTAAAAAATAATAATAATAATAATAATAATAATAATAATAATAATAATAATAAAAACAATGACAGTGATGATAATAAAAATCACCTGCTACGGCAACACACATGTGCGGTCATTATTAGCCACACTACGGGATTACCAGAATCAAGAATCATGTAAGTGTTCTTGTGCTGCCTTATCCAAGGGGCCAAACCACATTTTAAAGAGCACACAATTATATTTCTTACTTCTTTATTCACTGAAGAAAAAAAATGTGGCGCATTTTTTTCTGTAATGCATTTTGTATTCCTAATTTGTCTCTTCTCGTATTGGCTTGGAATCGGTACCTCTCAGTTGAGTTCTCCAGCTGGTTTTCATCCCAACCAACAACATCTCACAGACTTACAATACAGACGCATACACCGATACATACGTGTGAGATGCAGATATGCCTAACTGCATCGCGCCCAACTACAATAAACGGCATTTCAAAAGTTTCATGTACGTTGCAAGCATGCACAGGGCAATAGATGTATTCAAGCATGTATGTATAAAAACGGTAGCGAGGGTTTGGCTACTGTTTCACACGGTTATAACTTCACAGGGGTCTGTCTTTTGATATCTTTCAATTTCTTCTAATTATTCTGTCATCACATGGTTATTGGCAACCGACATTAGAGGCCGGGTTTCTTTATATATGTTTCCGTCAGGCTCTCTCCTTCTTTATTCATCTGATAATGTAGTTGTCTTGTGTCCGCCTGTTTACAGCAGTGCTGTGGTATTATTGAACGAAGAAGGTGTTATAGGAAAAACTACAAAAATACTTAGTTATGCAGATGCCATTAATATCATTGGAGAAATTAAAAAAAAAAAAACATTTAAATATAAAGTAAGAAATATATCTTCTTCTTCATTCGTTCCCTTGAAATATATTATTTTTATCAGCAATGGTGTCTCGAGTATGAAGGTCACTGTCTTTCATAATACACTCTGCTATTTGAAAGTTAATTTTTTTTTTTTTTTGTTTTTTTGTGTGTGCCCACCAATCTCAGAATTGAACAGTTTATACATTGATGTACTTGCATCTTTTCTTTGATATAAATTTCGCACATTTGCTATCATCTGATTCTGTTACATAATGTTGTAATATGTCTGCAAATGAACAGCGTATAAATGAACATACGTTGCTTTACTTGCGACTGTTGTTTATAAGCCTGATCTAGGAAGAATTCACTGTCTTTGAATCATTAGGTCTCTAATATTTTGCCACCCCCAACACACTCCCCCATTACCATCTTAACAAACAACATCTCATGTATTAAAAACACAAAAAAAAAACCCGACATTTCGTTACGTTTGTTCTATTACTTTGTGAGCCTTTTCTGAGAAGCATTTATTGGCTTGGAATCGGTACCTCTCAGTTGAGTTCTCCAGCTGGTTTTCATCCCAACCAACAACATCTCACAGACTTACACAATACAGACGCATACACCGATACATACGTGTGAGATGCAGATATGCCTAACTGCATCGCGCCCAACTACAATAAACGGCATTTCAAAAGTTTCATGTACGTTGCAAGCATGCACAGGGCAATAGATGTATTCAAGCATGTATGTATAAAAACGGTAGCGAGGGTTTGGCTACTGTTTCACACGGTTATAACTTCACAGGGGTCTGTCTTTTTATATCTTTCAATTTCTTCTAATTATTCTGTCATGACATGGTTATTCCCAACCGACATTAGAGGCTGGGTTTCTTTAAATATGTTTCCTTCAGGCTCTTTCCTTCGTCATTCATCTGATAATGTAGTTGTCTTGTGTCCGCCTGTTTACAGCAATGCTGTGGTATTATTGAACGAAGAAGGTGTTATAGGAAAAACTACAAAAATACTTAGTTATGCAGATGCCATTAATATCATTGGAGAAATTAAAAAAAAGAAAACATTTAAATATGAAGTAAGAAATATATCTTCTTCTTTCATTCGTTTCCTTGAAATATATTATTTTTATCAGCAATGGTGTCTCGAGTATGAAGGTCACTGTCTTTCATAATACACTCTGCTATTTGGAGAGTTAATTTTTAATTTTTAATGCCCACCAATCTCAGAATTGAACAGTTTATACATTGATGTACTTGCATCTTTTCTTTGATATAAGTTTCGCACATTTGCTATCATCTGATTCTGTTACATAATGTTGTAATATGTCTGCAAATGAACAGCGTATAAATGAACATACGTTGCTTTACTTGCGACTGTTGTTTATAAGCCTGATCTAGGAAGAATTCACTGTCTTTGAATCATTAGGTCTCTAATATTTTGCCACCCCCAACACCCTCCCCCATTACCATCTTAACAAACAACATCTCACAAAGTTGAATAACACAAATAACCCGACATTTCGTTACGTTTGTTCTATTACTTTGTGAGCCTTTTCTGAGAAGCATTTATTGGCTTGGAATCGGTACCTCTCAGTTGAGTTCTCCAGCTGGTTTTCATCCCAACCAACAACATCTCACAGACTTACAATACAGACGCATACACCGATACATACGTGTGAGATGCAGATATGCCTAACTGCATCGCGCCCAACTACAATAAACGGCATTTCAAAAGTTTCATGTACGTTGCAAGCATGCACAGGGCAATAGATGTATTCAAGCATGTATGTATAAAAACGGTAGCGAGGGTTTGGCTACTGTTTCACACGGTTATAACTTCACAGGGGTCTGTCTTTTTATATCTTTCAATTTCTTCTAATTATTCTGTCATGACATGGTTATTCCCAACCGACATTAGAGGCCGGGTTTCTTTAAATATGTTTCCGTCAGGCTCTTTCCTTTTTCATTCATCTGATAATGTAGTTGTCTTGTGTCCGCCTGTTTACAGCAATGCTGTGGTAGTAATGAAAGAAAAAGGTGCTATTGGAAAAACTACAAAAATACTTAGTTATGCAGATGCCATTGATATCATTGGAGAAATTTAAAAAGAAAACAGTTAAATATGGAGTAACAAATATATCTTCTTCTTCTTCTTTTTTTCGTTCGCTTGAAATAGATTATTTTTATCTGCAATGGTGTCTCGAGTATGAAGGTCACTGTCTTTCGTAATTCACCCAGCTATCCGTAAAGTTAATTATTAAAAAAAAATTTTTTGTGTGTGCCAATCAATCTCAGAATTGAACAGTTTATACATTGATGTACTTGCATCTTTTCTTTGATACAAATTTCGCACATTTGCTATCATCTGATTCTGTTACATAATGTGGTCACATGTCTGCAAATGAACAGCGTATAAATGAACATACGGTGCTTTACTTGCGACTGTTGTTTCGTAAACCGGATCTAGGAAGAATTCTCTGCCTTTGAATCATTAGGTCTCTAATATTTTGTCACCCCCCACCACCACACCCTCGCACCCTCCCCCATTACCATCTTAACCCACAACTCATAGAGTTAAAAAACACAAATAACCCGACATTTCGTTACGTTTGTTCTATTACTTTGTAAGCCTTATCTGGGAAGCATTTATTGGCTTAGAATCGGTACCTCTCAGTTGAGTCCTCCAGCTGGTTTTCATCCCAACCAACAGCTCACAGACTTACAATACAGACGCATACACCGATACATACGTGTGAGATGCAGATATGCCTAACTGCATCGCGCCCAACTACAATAAACGGCATTTCAAAAGTTTCATGTACGTTGCAAGCATGCACAGGGCAATAGATGTATTCAAGCATGTATGTATAAAAACGGTAGCAAGGGTTTGGCTACTGTTTCACACGGTTATAACTTCACAGGGGTCTGTTTTTTTTTATATCTTTCAATTTCTTCTAATTATTCTGTCATGACATGGTTATTCCCAACCGACATTAGAGGCCGGGTTTCTTTAAATATGTTTCCGTCAGGCTCTTTCCTTTTTCATTCATCTGATAATGTCTTGTGTCCGCCTGTTTACAGCAATGCTGTGGTATTAATGAAAGAAAAAGGTGCTATTGGAAAAACTACAAAAATACTTAGTTATGCAGATGCCATTGATATCATTGGAGAAATTTAAAATGAAAACAGTTAAATATGAAGTAACAAATATATCTTCTTCTTCTTCTTTCGTTTGCTTGAAATAGATTATTTTTATCTGCAATGGTGTCTCGAGTATAAAGGTCACTGTCTTTCGTAATTCACTCAGCTATCCGTAAAGGTAATTATTTAAACAAAAATTTTTTTGTGTGCCAATCAATCTCAGAATTGAACAGTTTATACATTGATGTACTTGCATCTTTTCTTTGATACAAATTTCGTACATTTGCTATCATCTGATTCTATTACATAATGTGGTCACATGTCTGCAAATGAACAGTGTATCAATGAACATACGGTGCTTTACTTGCGACTATTGTTACGTAAACCGGATCTAGGAAGAATTCTCTGCCTTTGAATCATTAGGTCTCTAATATTTTGTCACCCCCCCCACCACACCCTCCCCCACACCCTCGCACCCTCCCCCATTACCATCTTAACCCACAACTCACAGAGTTAAAAAAACACAAATAACCCGACATTTCGTTACGTTTGTTCTATAACTTTGTAAGCCTTATTTGGAAGGCATTCACTGGCTTAGAATCGGTACTTCTCAGCTGAGTTCTCCAGCTGGTTTTCACCCCAACCAACAACAGCTCACAGACTTACAATACAGACGCATACACCGATACATACGTGTGAGATGCAGATATGCCTAACTGCATCGCGCCCAACTACAATAAACGGCATTTCAAAAGTTTCATGTACGTTGCAAGCATGCACAGGGCAATAGATGTATTCAAGCATGTATGTATAAAAACGGTAGCAAGGGTCTGGCTACTGTTTCACACGGTTATAACTTCACAGGGGTCTGTCTTTTTATATCTTTCAATTTCCTCTAATTATTTTGTCATGACATGGTATTCCCAACCGACATTAGAGGCCGGGTTTCTTTAAATATGTTTCCGTCAGGCTTTTTCCTTTTTCATTCACCTGATAATGTAGTTGTCTTGTGTCCGCCTGTTTACAGCAATGCTGTGGTATTAATGAAAGAAAAAGGTGCTATTGGAAAAACTACAAAAATACTTAGTTATGCAGATGCCATTGATATCATTGGAGAAATTTAAAATGAAAACAGTTAAATATGAAGTAACAAATATATCTTCTTCTTCTCCTTCTTTCGTTTGCTTGAAATAGATTATTTTTATCTGCAATGGTGTCTCGAGTATAAAGGTCACTGTCTTTCGTAATTCACTCAGCTATCCGTAAAGGTAATTATTTAAACAAAAATTTTTTTGTGTGCCAATCAATCTCAGAATTGAACAGTTTATACATTGATGTACTTGCATCTTTTCTTTGATACAAATTTCGTACATTTGCTATCATCTGATTCTATTACATAATGTGGTCACATGTCTGCAAATGAACAGTGTATCAATGAACATACGGTGCTTTACTTGCGACTATTGTTACGTAAACCGGATCTAGGAAGAATTCTCTGCCTTTGAATCATTAGGTCCCTAATATTTTGTCACCCCCCACCACCACACCCTCCCCCACACCCTCGCACCCTCCCCCATTACCATCTTAACCCACAACTCATAGAGTTAAAAAACACAAATAACCCGACATTTCGTTACGTTTGTTCTATTACTTTGTAAGCCTTATCTGGGAAGCATTCACTGGCTTAGAATCGGTACTTCTCAGGTGAGTCCTCCAGCTGGTTTTCATCCCAACCAACAACAGCTCACAGACTTACAATACAGACGCATACACCGATACATACGTGTGAGATGCAGATATGCCTAACTGCATCGCGCCCAACTACAATAAACGGCATTTCAAAAGTTTCATGTACGTTGCAAGCATGCACAGGGCAATAGATGTATTCAAGCATGTATGTATAAAAACGGTAGCGAGGGTCTGGCTACTGTTTCACACGGTTATAACTTCACAGGGGTCTGTCTTTTTATATCTTTCAATTTCCTCTAATTATTTTGTCATGACATGGTATTCCCAACCGACATTAGAGGCCGGGTTTCTTTAAATATGTTTCCGTCAGGCTTTTTCCTTTTTCATTTACCTGATAATGTAGTTGTCTTGTGTCCGCCTGTTTACAGCAATGCTGTGGTATTAATGAAAGAAAAAGGTGCTATTGGAAAAACTACAAAAATACTTAGTTATGCAGATGCCATTGATATCATTGGAGAAATTTAAAATGAAAACAGTTAAATATGAAGTAACAAATATATCTTCTTCTTCTCCTTCTTTCGTTTGCTTGAAATAGATTATTTTTATCTGCAATGGTGTCTCGAGTATAAAGGTCACTGTCTTTCGTAATTCACTCAGCTATCCGTAAAGGTAATTATTTAAACAAAAATTTTTTTGTGTGCCAATCAATCTCAGAATTGAACAGTTTATACATTGATGTACTTGCATCTTTTCTTTGATACAAATTTCGCACATTTGCTATCATCTGATTCTGTTACATAATGTGGTCACATGTCTGCAAATGAACAGCGTATAAATGAACAAACGGTGCTTTACTTGCGACTGTTGTTTCGTAAACCGGATCTAAGAAGAATTCTCTGCCTTTGAATCATTAGGTCTCTAATATTTTGTCACCCCCCCCCCACCACACCCTCCCCCACACCCTCGCACCCTCCCCCATTACCATCTTAACCCACAACTCACAGAGTTAAAAAACACAAATAACCCGACATTTCGTTACGTTTGTTCTATAACTTTGTAAGCCTTATCTGGGAAGCATTCACTGGCTTAGAATCGGTACTTCTCAGTTGAGTCCTCCAGCTGGTTTTCATCCGAACTAACAGCTCACAGACTTACAATACAGACGCATACACCGATACATACGTGTGAGATGCAGATATGCCTAACTGCATCGCGCCCAACTACAATAAACGGCATTTCAAAAGTTTCATGTACGTTGCAAGCATGCACAGGGCAATAGATGTATTCAAGCATGTATGTATAAAAACGGTAGCGAGGGTCTGGCTACTGTTTCACACGGTTATAACTTCACAGGGGTCTGTCTTTTTATATCTTTCAATTTCCTCTAATTATTTTGTCATGACATGGTATTCCCAACCGACATTAGAGGCCGGGTTTCTTTAAATATGTTTCCGTCAGGCTTTTTCCTTTTTCATTTACCTGATAATGTAGTTGTCTTGTGTCCGCCTGTTTACAGCAATGCTGTGGTAGTAATGAAAGAAAAAGGTGCTATTGGAAAAACTACAAAAATACTTAGTTATGCAGATGCCATTGATATCATTGGAGAAATTTAAAAAGAAAACAGTTAAATATGAAGTAACAAATATATCTTCTTCTTCCTTCGTTTGCTTGAAATAGTTTTACATACCTGTGTTATTTTTTTGCAGAATGTTGATTTCCTGCTTTCTGGGAAAATGAGCTCAGACTTTGCAGGAAACCCCTAACTATTCGCCCTACACGACATGCTTGTTAGTGAGCAGCTGTTCTGTTTGCTCTCCAGAATGGAACCCTGAAACCCAAACATCTCAACGTTATATTCTTTTCTGACCACGATATTCTAAAGATGTTTTGATGGAAAAATGAAGTCTTCGCTGTACCTCACTTTATTTTATTTCTCACTATTCATCGTTCACGCTCATACAAAAGACCAGACCACACACAGTTTTATAATAAAAGAGACGTTTATTTTTAGTTTTTTAGGAGAATGTTTATTTTCATGTCTTTGTCGTGTTGTAAAATAATCTTAAGATGTACTGATTCTGCCAGCGGAAGTCAACGTGTAATTTCGCATTTGAAAACGAGTGTCCTTCTTTTTCTTCGCGTTCACCATCTGAAAACTCAGTGCGGAACGTTTCTGTTGCTTACCCACTTCTGGACAGTTTGACATCATGGTGTGGAAGATCAGCTGTGTCTGAATTTATTCAAAAGTGCATGAGACATTTAATTAAGAAGAATTTGGAAGCAACAGAGATTTGGTTTCTGAGACAAATGCTACGAATACCTTGGACGACCAGAGTAACTAAGAACGATTGCTTGAAAGAAGCTTATGAAAGTAGATCAGAACCTGAGTTTTTCATCCCCATCCGTTTTACTGATCTGGCCTATGTGTATGCAGACTTTTATTTCTTCACCTCTCAGGTAGATACATTCCGTCTTCGAAAAAACCCATCTCTAATTAGTAGATACTTACTACATTCCTTCCGGGGGCAGTGGGTCTTCCAGCTCACCCCCGCCACCATCCCCACACAAACAGGGCCGTGTTGTGCTATTATAATAGAGATCCGATCGCATCAGGCGGCACTGTAAAGGTCAGGTATAAAATCAAAATACAATTAGAACTTTTGATCTGATAGCGCAAAGCTATCAGAGGCAGCATTTCAAAGACTTCCATCTTACTGAGAAAATCTGCTGCACTAGACGGCCCTCACAGAAGCCCCAGAACCCATACGGGAAGTAGAAAACGATTAACTTGTTTTTTTGTGTGTATGTCTTGACTACTGATATAGTACTCTGAGACATGTGCAGTTTTGGATACTATTGAGTTTTGCCAACTGTTAATGTAAATGAAATCACAGTCGGGATCTCCACCGAACTTTAAGGCGGCCAAACAAATATCCTAACAGGGCCTCAATCCTATTAAAAATACTTCCGGCGACGAACTAATCGCGGCAAAACTAGGATTACCTGACAATTTCAAGAGACGCAACACTGCAGACGATAGTAGCAGACGATAATAGCGACGGTTGACACTTTCGAGCGTTTCTGCAAACGATACTAGCAGACTATACTAGCGACTATTGACAATTTTGAGACACGCAACATTACTGACGATAAAAGCGAAATGGCGGGGAGACCACGCGCTCCGACGCAGATTAGCGTCGTTGTTGTCCTCAAACTGTTCGGCATGGGCAAAACGTTGTTACACTCACTCCGACAGTATCCCTGTGCCGCTACGCGTGGCGCTGATAGGGAGCTAAACTAGATGCCTGGGACTCAAGAGCAAATAAATTGGTGCAAGTTGCAGGAGATGCCGTAGCTGCTGCTCGTGAGTCCCAGCCATCTATCGGGGGGGGGGGGGGATACGGTCGGCGATGAGGCATAGTCACAGAAAAAGGTCCGCAATTAACATGTCTCTGAGACCCTGTTAGAGCATTTGTTTCGTTATACGGAGCCGTTCCTAGTTTTGCCACTCGACAGGAAGTCCGAGAAGTCCGCATTTTCATAGGACTAAGGCCTTGTTAGGATATTTGTTTGGCCGCCATAATGCCGGGGTAAAAAGTTCGGAGGAGAGCCCACAGTCGAAGAAATATTGGGGGGGGGGGGGGGGAGAGAGAGAGAGAATAAAAACAACACTGTACTACCATAAAATGCTACTGAAGGGGAAAACTTTAATGTAGGCAGCCAAATGGTAGACCATGATACAATAGGAAGAATAACATCAAGAGAAGGACAAACATTGGTATACATGTATGACCGAGTGTAACACCAGGGTTGGAGACAAAGAGCGAAGGGGAATCATGGTCAATGAAACAATTCTGGTCGCCAGGAGACAAGAGAGCCCACTCTCATTTATAAGATTTTCATTAACTTGCTATCAAATTAGCAACAACAAAACAAAGAAGCGGAAAATAAAAATAAAAACGTTTTTACAAAAACAAAAAAAATTTGATGTTATTTGCATATTAGGGAATTTCTATTACTTTTTAAAATGGACCAAAAAATTGTTAATATATTTACACGGTGATTAGTGTTTTCGGAGGCTTAGTTCGTGGATAGCATATAGGAGCTACTATCCACTGTGAAAAAAACTATTTCGCAGTAATTAAATCTAACATCTCAACTAACGAAATTATTTATCTAAATTTTAGGTTTTCTACAAATCGAGGTACGTCACTTGGCTTGCTGTCAGGGAGCCCAGGAAACTAAGGACGCAGCTGGTGAAAATGATGATGACTGGACTGCCCACTGCCACCACCAAAGTGCCAATCGTCAGCGAGAGCAGAAACTGGGCCAGGAAGACCATACTGCTTATGATGGCCACATCTGTACCTAATCCGCGGATCTGCTTGACGTCGTCGCCGTTACCGTCTGCTTGGGAAAACTGGAGAACACAATGATCATATTTTTGAATGTCATTTTCTTTTTTAAATGTATTTTAAACAACATTATCATCATCATCATCAGCATCATTACAGTCACTATCAGCATCATCACAGTCCTCATCATCATCATCATTACAGTCATCATCATCACAGTCATCATCATCATCATCATCACAGTCATCATCATCATCATCATCATCATCATCATCATCACAGTCATCATCATCATCATCATCATCATCACAGTCATCATCATCATCATCATCATCATCACAGTCATCATCATCATCACAGTCATCATCATCATCATCACAGTCACCATCATGATCACAGTCCTCATCATCATTATCATTATCATCATCATCATCACAGTCATCATCATCATCATCATCATCACAGTCATCATCATTATCACAGTCATTATCATCATCATCATCACAGTCACCATCATCATCACAGTCCTCAACATAATTATCATTATCACAGTCCTCATCATCATTATCATTATCACAGTACTCATATCATTATCATCATCATTATCATCATTATCATCATCATCATCATCATCATCATCATCATCATCATCATCATCATCATCATCATCATCATCATCATCATCATCATTATCACAGTCATCATCATCATCATCACAGTCATAATCATCATCATCATCATCACAGTCATCATCATCATCATCATCATCATCATCACAGTCATCATCATCATCACAGCCATCATCATCAACATCATCATCATTATCATCATGATCATCAACATCACAGTCATCATCATCATCACAGTCATCATCATCATCATCATCATCATCATCATCATCATCATCATCATCATCATCATCATCATCATCATCATCATCATCATCATCATCATCATCATCATCATCACAGTCATCATCATCATCACAGTCATCACTATCATTATCATCATCATCATCATCATCATCATCATCATCATCATCATCATCATCATCACAGTCATCATCATATCATCATCATCACAGTCATCATCATATCATCATCATCATCATCACAGTCATCATCATCATCATCATCATCATCATCATCATCATCATCATCATCATCATCACAGTCATCATCATCATCAACATCATCATCACAGTCATCATCATCATAATCATTATTATCATCATCATCATCACAGTTATCATCATCATCATCATCATCATCATCATCGTCATCATCATCATCATCATCACCACAGTCATCATCATCATCACAGTCATCATCATCATCATCATCACAGTCATCATCACAGTCATCATCATCATCATCATCACAGTCATCATCATCATCCTCATCATCATCACAGTCATCATCATCATCATCACAGTCATCATCATCATCATCATCATCATCATCATCACAGTCATCATCATCACCGTCATCATCATCACAGTCATCATCATCATCATCACAGTCATCATTATCATTATCATCATCACCATAGTCATCATCATCATCATCATCATCATCACAGTCATCATCATCATCATCATCATCATCATCATCATCATCATCACAGTCATCATCATCATCATCATCACAGTTATCATCATCACAGTCATCATCATTATCACAGTCATCATCATCATCACAGTTATCATCATCATCATCATCACATTCATCATTATCATCACAGTCATCATCATCATCATCATCACAGTCATCATTATCATCATCATCACAGTCATAATTATCATCATCATCATCACAGTCATCATCATCATCATCACAGTCATCATCACAGTCATCATCATCATCACAGTCATCATCATCATCATCATCATCACAGTCATCATCATCATCATCATCACAGTCATCATCGTCATCATCATCATCACAGTCATCATCATCATCATCATCACAGTCATCATCACAGTCATCATCATCATCCCAGTCATCATCATCATCATCATCATCACAGTCATCATTATCATCATCATCACAGTCATCATCATCATCATCACAGTCATCATCATCATCATCACAGTCATCATCACAGTCATTATCACAGTCATCATCATCATCATCACCACAGTCATCATCATCATCATCACAGTCATCATCATCATCATCACAGTCATCATCATCATCATCACAGTCATCATCATCACCGTCATCATCATCACAGTCATCATCATCATCACAGTCATCATTATCATCATCTTCATCATCACAGTCATCATCATCATCATCATTATCATCATCATCATTATCATCATCATCATCATCACAGTCATCATCTTTACAGCCATCATCATCATCATCATCACAGTCATCATCATCATCATCACAGTCATTATCATCATCACAGTCATCATCATCATCATCATCATCACAGTCATCATCATTACAGCCATCATCATCGTTCATCGTCGTTATCGCCGTCATCATCATCATAGTCATCATCATCATCTCAAAATATTCATTATCAACATCATCACCACATCATCATCATCATCATCATCAACATCATCAACATCTTCCTCATCATAATCTGACAGTCATCATTATCACCATCATCATCATCTCCAATACCACCATTATCACAATTTTTTTTTTCAACTGGTGGTCAACTTCTAAATTTGACTGACAACTCTGGCGGAAAGTTTCGGTTGTTCCTGCCTTCTGGACACTGGTCTTGTTCCAGAGTCTGAGTTTTGCCTGCAAATTGGTTTTACAGATCTGGCTTTTTTGCATACAGACTGTTGGTTCCCCCCCCCCCCTTCCCCCCCCCCCCCCCTCTCAGGCAGATAGACTCCGACTTCGAAAGAAAAATCCCTTAGTCGACTCTTGCGACATGCTTGTTCAGGGGCAATATTTTTTTTAAAATCTTTCACGATGTGGACCAGAAACCCACACAGGAAACTGACGATATTAGTTTATATCTCAATGTATGGGTCCCAGCACCCACATATGTTGGGGGACAGAATAGACATAATACTCACTAACAAGCATGTCGTAAAAGGCGACTAATTTAGGGTTTGCTGAAATCAGATGTGTTGGGCTTAGAGGGGCAGATATCGCAGCCTATCTATAAACCACAACACAGGGCGCCAACCGCCATTTCATGGACTAAAGCAGACGAAAAACAATGTCGTCGGCTTAGACCAGGGCTATTCAACCAAGTTTATCAGGGGCTACAATTTGGAGAATGGAGATCGTCAAGGACCAGAGGCTTGAGCCCCGGCATAGCAAGATCATTAAACCAATACAACTGGCAGTGATCCGCGGGCCACTTGCTAGGCCTCCGTGGGCCAGATTTGGCCAGCGGGCCGCCAATGAAATCTCCCTGCCTTAGACCAACCAGGATCATGTTTCTTGGTCTGCCCCTGCCTGTTTTACAGCTGATCGATCTTCCAATATGTCAGAATTTTCTATAGCGACTTGTCTCATCAGATGACCATTAGACATGGTTTGTCTCTTCAGTGGTATGCTTTCCCGGTCCCCACTCCCCCCCCCCCTTTTTTTCATCATCATCGTCTTCTTCCCCCTTTTTTTACCCTACGTACCTCATCGAAGTGAGGGCGTGGGTGGGGGAGGAGAAAGAATAGGCTCACTTCTTCCCTAAAAAGCATGCCGTAACAGGCGAATAATTAGGTGTGTATCTGCCTGTGAGACATAGTTGGAACCAGCAGTCTGCACACAAACAAACAAGATGTGTAAAACAGATGTGCACGCAAAGAAAACTTACTTTCTGGAACAATACCAATGTCAGGAGTGAATCAACAACCAGAACTTTCCATCTGAGTTTAAAGTGTGTGAACGTCAAGAAGAAAACAAAGAAAAACAAACCGCACTAGTTTGTTTGTTTTTAGACGTGATTTAGAAATAGCTCGAACTTTATGTAGAAAGTTTGTAACTGAGGAGGTAGAAAGTTTGTAACTGAGGAGGTAGAAAGTTTGTAACTGAGGAGGTAGAAAGTTTGTAACTGAGGAGGTAGAAAGTTTGTAACTGAGGAGGTAGAAAGTTTGTAACTGAGGAGGTAGAAAGTTTGTAACTGAGGAGGTAGAAAGTTTTGTAACTGAGGAGGTAGAAAGTTTGTAACTGAGGAGGTAGAAAGTTTGTAACTGAGGAGGTAGAAAGTTTGTAACTGAGGAGGTAGAAAGTTTGTAACTGAGGAGGTAGAAAGTTTGTAACTGAGGAGGTAGAAAACAGTTCATATTCGGTATAGACACATTTTAAATTTAGCTAAAAAAAAAAAAACCTATACATGAGATAGAAATATTCACACTCTAGGCAGGAATTGTTATTGTGTTATGAGAATCAATTTCTTAAAATAAAAGAAATAAAAGTAATTATTATACATTACGTATGGGGTTAAGCGTCTGTGGCTTAGGCGTTGCGAGCGCGCTTCGTAATGCCTGTGTACCGGGTTCGGTCCCAGCTGCAGGCGATTTCCCAGCAGACCGCTTTGCGTTGGTGTCGAGAGTAGTACCGTGAGCCGACCGTGCAGTTGGCTATGGCAAACTACTGGACGTAAATATGCTCAGAAAAACCACAACAACCAAAACATGCCGGGGTTTGTTCTGCAACTTCCTGTAAAGGATACGCAACTAGCTGAACTATGTGTGGAGAGTTAAGGATTAATTTGTCAAGGGGCTTTCAATCTTAACGTTTGAAAACCGCTGACTGAAACAAACACATGTGATACGTTGAGAGTTTGGGTGGTTGTATTAAGAGGGGCATAGATCCCAATTCGTTTGAGAAACATTAACTAAAAGGGTGCTGTTCACGGTAACCGTGACGTTTAAATTCGGTTACGCCCTGCGTGTTGTTTCATTGATAAATCATTGGAATGCTTGGGGGTGTGACCTAATTCTAGATTATTTCGGGGACACAGACGATATACGATGTTGCGACGCTTCGCTGTTCATTGTGCCGTTCTGTGAGCAACGCATTGCCCGATGTTGCGTTTCCCTGTTCGTTGCGCCATTCCGTGAGATGTCCTGGCAGGAATAGACTCACACCCCTGTGACCCAGAAGAGTCAAAGAAGCTATGAATGAAAGGTCAACGTCACGGTTACCGTGAACAGCACCACTAAAAGAAACAATATTGCCAATCCAAAGAAACGTTAACTGAAGACAGAAGAACCTACCAGTCCACGCGTGTGGTAGTGAGCCACCAGCAGGTAGGGCATGGTGAAGAGTGTGGCGTACATGATCCCAGCAGTTGGCGACAGTAGAATCACAGCGACTTCACTGCGAGAGATAGCCATCCCAGCCATTCCTACTGTAAACACAAGCTGTCCCAGCATGTAGACTCTTTTGGCTCCTGTTAGGACAAAGGCATCAAGGAGTCGTTAGTGTAAACATACTAAAAAATATAACCCTAATAAGATAGATAGACCTATTACAAGAACTCCACAACAGAAGTAGATGGACACTCAATAAGCACGTAAACGATGATAAGATTTCAAGGTAAGAAAGGCATGACACAATACTTCTGGAAGAAAACCATTACATAAGAAAACAAGAGAACTCCCACAATTACACACAGCACAAATCAAACCCAAAAGACAGACAAATAAACGAGAAAAGCAGAACCTGTGTGATTTTGTCCACAAAACCCATCGAGTGCCGATTGGTCAAAAAAAAAAAAAAAATAATAATAATGTTAGGGCGAAGTGTCAGATACACCACTGGTTGAACAGGATCGTTTACTTACTTACTTGACCACATGTCATGATCTGTGATTTTTGTCATCGTGTGAGGTTGCAAACCTTAATCGCATATTTATTCACGTATTGTCCTGTTGACCGTTAGTTATGAGGTTGCCACAAACGCATAAAACGTTAACAGAGAAATCGCCTAGCCGGGAAATATATTTACATGTACGATATTTGCTACACATTACGGCAGCAATGTGTTGCACGGAGTTTTTAAAATAACTACCGGTATACATATAAAAGTAAAAATTGTCCCTTTTCCACGCCTTTAGGCGTATATGGCATATAGGACTAGACCTAAATTTGTATTGACCAATCGGCACAAGATGGGTGATGTGGTCAGCACCACGCCGACCGCCTTCACTTCCCGGGACTGTGCCCGGTACCAACTCAAGGCAGGGTCGACCTGGGAGTCAAGGTCATTTTGGAAAAAAGTCCGGCTCCGCCAGAGAGCGAACCCATGACCTTCCGATCCGCACGCGAGCGTCTAGCCGCTACGCCACGGCTACTTCACCTGAAAAAGTCCGACTTGGAAGACGAAAGGCTTAAATATCGCAAACATGTTGTAAACGAGCACAACGCAGTTACATCTTCGGATTAGCGCAAAAGAAGAAAAAATTGGTTTGTTTCACATTTCAGCACCTATCTTTACCATGACTTCACACGGACTGGTTCACCTATGCCTAATTTTACAGACGAGCCAAAGAAGAATCAAAGCATTAGTGCTCGATGAGTAAACTGGTCAATATGACACATGCTGCCTTTATATCGCAGATCAGTCTCTGGTAGGCATGTTTTTACGCTGACCAGGAACTCTAGGTCCATTTCAGATTACTCACGGATGGAGATTCGAACATATCTTCCTTAAAGAGGCAAAAAGGAGAAAAACAGGAAGGGGGGTAGGTGGTTGCAGGAAGCAGGCTAGCCACACAGTTGTGGTAACATATCTCCAGCGCCCTTTACTTCAACTGATCAATTTTCATGTTTCGCTTCCTCGCTCCTCTGTAAAAGCGACGCCTACTTTACTTTTGTTCTTTATACATGTCAGATTGGTCCAAGTAAGTATTACATATTCTTCTTTTGTCAAAATCTGCTTGTGCCGCTAGGCGTCGCAGTCTATCAGATGATCGGCAACCGAGCCAGGGCGCGCTCAGTCGCTTCATATGCCGTGATGTTATGAAGTCTCAAGTTGTCCGTGACTTCTTCAATCCATCTTCTTCTTGGTCTTCCCCTACCTCTTGATGTTTCAATTTTCATGTTGTATGCTCTTGATGCTGGCATCGTTGGTTTCATTCTCATTACATACTTTGTATAATTCTACAGTTAATTATTGTTTCGTTTTATTTGTTTACAAAATATCTGAATACCGTACTGTTATTTCAGTCAATTAATTTGTGGGTGCGTGTTGCATTTCGTTTCTTTTTGTTCTGCTGGTCAGGGCTAATCGCCGCAACGTCCTGTGTTTGTTTATTGTTATTGGTTTGTAAAGCTGAAAAAACTTTTTCTTACCATTTTCTACCTTTTCCTCCTATCTTTCGCAATTTGATTTTTCTTTTTATGATAGGGGGCAGAACTTCATGTACAGTATCGAATACGCCTGCTACGAAACATGTTTGCACAGCTTCTGCCATTCGAGCGAGGGTGGATACTTTGGGGCCAGCCTCACCGTAAAACTAAGTGATTTTGTACGCCTATTTTATGTGCTGACAAAGGCTTTCTTGACTTCCGGTCGAAATTGAGGATAGGCATGGTCACTGTTTGTTTAGTCGAGGCGATTCCCCGTGTGGGTTCCGGGGCTCTATCATAGGGAAAACAAGAACAGACCCACTGCCTACCCAAAAGCATGTTGTAAGAGCCGACTAATTGGGAGCTTTCTCCAAAGTCGGAATGCATCTGCCTGAGAGGCAAGGAACCAGCAGTCTGCATACAAATGAGTCAATTTTGTAAAACGGATGCATTCGCAACACACATGTTCTGGAACAGGACTGCAGTCCAGAAGTGGATAAACAACCAGAACTTACACCGAAGTTTACAACTGGTGAACGCGAAGAAGAAGTCTAGGCAATTTTTGCTGTTTCTTCGACATACTGTGGCCGTTGCATTTTCCCCAGTTTATTGACTGAAAGGCTATAGTTTTATCACTCAACTACTGAGCTGAGTGCACGACACGACACTATGAACTGTGCACGTTTTTCGGTTGTGATCAATGAGGTGCTGTGAACTCCAGATTCAGAAGATAGCGATTAGCCTGTTTGCACAGAATTAGTGGTGCCTTATATTGTTAAAATTGATCGCGTTTGCAACTGCTGAAATGTTTGTAACTACGATGACGAATTGCATTTCTACTGTCGAATTGTTTATAGTCCTTCTAATTGCTGCCTTATGCTTTTAATGCGTGTGTATGCTAGTGGAAATGCTGAGACTGCAGTCTATATAAATTTTTCTACAAGAGACAGTCATGGACATTTTATTTTCTTTTTTCGTTGGTACAGAAGCGAAGCAACAATGGGGTGACCCGTTGGTTATGAAGCTGACACTAAGATTACCCGGCTTTCTTGTTGCAATTTTTCATTTTGTCCTTCCTGATCATGGTCGGCATCTGTGACTGAGGCTTTCGCTTTGTAATTCTGTGGTGCCCTGATCGACCCCAGCTGCTGGCGATTTGGCACCATAACATTTTGCACTGGTTTCGACAGTAGTATCGAGAACCGACCTTAGGTAAACAATGGCAAAATACTGAACTGTATTGCCTTGGGAAATCACTAAGGTTCTGGGGGGGGGGGGGCATATGGGTGATATTTGTGTTGTCAGGAGGGCCACACACGGTAACCAACTGGGGTCATTTCATAAAAACGAGTTTGCAGAATATTTCCTTTTTGAGGGCCACAGATGTGCTTGCTAAAGGGCCGCATGCAGCCCCCGTTTCGCCAGTTTTACAATTCGTTAACGAATACGCAATTAAATTTGTTTCTAGTGGTGAGGGGAAGGGCAGATAGGCCTGGATGGAGGTAGGGGAGGGGGGGGGGTGTTAGGCTGATAGTTCTTCTCGTTTAGGTTGATGTTTGTTGCGTACCTGAATGATAGAACAAGTTGGGTACAAATAAACAATGGCATCTGCTGGGATGTGCGACTTACTGAATCGTTGAACCAGCCGCTCGATGGTCAGCGAGTAGCAGGCGCAGGACAGTGAGTACAGGGACATCCCCAGGGATCCCAGCCGGACTCCCGCGTCGTATCTTTTGTGGAGGTCACTTCCGGCGGGAGCTTGAGGGTTTCCTCCGAACACGGACTGACCTGTCAGAGTGACGTCACAACGATGATCAGATGTGTTTGTTGTCAGTCTGTTGTCTGTGTGTTGTCTGTGTGTTGTCAGTGTGTTGTCTGTCTGTTGTCTGTGTGTCTTTATGTGTATTTGTGTTTGTCTGGGTGTTGTCTGTGTCTCTCTCTGTGTGTCTGTGTTTGTCTGGGTGTTATATGTGTGTCTCTCTGTGTGTCTGTGTTTGTCTGGGTGTTATCTGTATGTCTCTCTGTGTGTTTGTGTTTGTCTGGGTGCTCTCTGTGTGTCTGTCTGGATGTCTGTGTCTGTCTGGATGTATGTCTGTGTGTATGTGTCTGTCTGGATGTCTGTCTGTGTGTCTGTCTGGGTGTCTGTCTGTGTGTCTGTCTGGATGTCTGTCTGTGTGTATGTGTCTGTCTGGATGTCAGCCTGTGTGTCTGTGTGTGTATGAGTCTGTCTGGATGTCTGTTTGTGTGTATGTGTCTGTCTGGATGTGTGTCTCTGCGTCTGCCACGGTTTCTGTCTGTCTGGATGTCTGTTTCTATGTCTACCACGGTTTCTGTCTGTCTAAACATCTATCTATCTATCTATCTATCTATCTATCTATCTATCTATCTATCTATCTATCTATCTATCTATCTATCTATCTATCTATCTATCTATCTATCTATCTATCTATCTATCTATCTATCTATCTATCTATCTATCTATCTATCTATCTATCTATCTATCTATCTATCTATCTATCTATCTATCTATCTATCTATCTATCTATCTATCTATCTATCTATCTATCTATCTATCTATCTATCTATCTATATATATCTATCTATCTATCTATCTATCTATCTATCTATCTATCTATCTATCTATCTATCTATCTATCTATCTATCTATCTATCTATCTATCTATCTATCCATCTATCCGTCTGGTCTGGTCTGGTCTGGTCTGGTCTGGTCTGGTCTGGTCTGGTCGTCTGCCTGTCTGTCCGTCCGTCCTTTCGTCCATCTGTCTTTCTGTATTTCTGCCTGTCTGTCTATTTCTCCGTCTGTTTTCTGATTACATTCGTCTTTTTATCTGTTTGTCTGAATCTTTCACACTATCCATTTATCAGTGTTAATGCTTAAAAAAAAACATAATGATAATTCTCTTATTGTCTAAATATTACGGTAAATGGTCTGGCTGAAAATGACTCTAGTCAACGTCTGATCTTTAAACTAAATAAAGAAAACCACAAACCCACAAAGTCAGTGAAGTAGAGAGAGTAACAAACGAGTGACATCCAGCACAGGAGGTTACATAGACACAAAGTCCACATCGATCTCGGCATCCTGACGATAGACCGTAGGTAGGTTTTGAGTGTTACATCCGTCGAAACTTCAACCTTTCTCACCGCAATGTCCATCGTTTGTGTGCTGCTGTTGGCTTGGCTTGCACTGTATTTCGCGTGCAAGTTAATTTCATCTTTGTTTTGATTCGCTCCTGGAGAAAATACATTTCGGAATTTGGAGGAATCTTTATGTGACAGTTTAGATGGTTCGTGTGGGTAGTTTGCAGAATCATGTTTGTCCGATTGTACCAGCAAATTGGAATATCCACCGTTAGGTCCTTCATGCGTGTTTAGAGAATGAGGGATACAAGAAGTTAATGCTGCCGTTGGTATATTGTTACTCTGATGTTGAGAAAAGCTGTTGAAGAGTTTATTATCTTGACCGTTTGTAGTTGGGTAGTTTTGGTTCACTGATGTTGGGAAGATAAACTCCTGAACACCTTGTTTCTGATTGGGTTTACCGTTCTCAAATCCGCCTTCGTTGACAACCGTTGGATCCTTCTGTCTACAACAATGCGCGTCACTTAATGCACGAAATCCTCCTTGACGATTAAATTCTGCTCCATTTGCGGAGACTGAGGATGCGTTTTGTTTACCAGACAAAGTGCCATATGAAGATTTTACATCTTTCTCCAAAATGGCAGCTTTGTTTATTTCGCTGTCATCGGGCGACGAGTCCTCGTTTGTAAATTGTCGGTATTTAGATTTACCTACTTTAACTTTACTCGCTTGCAAATCTGGTGTCAAATTCATTTCTGATAGAGGTATCTCTTTGAATGACGTCAAGGTTGAAATGACACAAATAATGAAAGCGAATAGAACAATGGAGAATACGACCCGGATGTGTCCCCCTAGAGCTTCTCCGAAGTTGGTGGAGTTCCAGTCTATACCGCCCATGATGTAGCCAATAGATCCTCCAGCACCAGCCATGACAGTGAAAGTCGTCAGACCAGTAGGATGGTCATCGGGTACGCTGACATCCAATAGATACGCCCGACATGGAGATTGACAGGCGTCGCAGTTGAAGTCTAGCATTGCCACGCCCAGGATTGTGAATATTATACCTCTGACATGTCCTGTAGGAAGAGAAAATGGGGCTGTCGTTGTGGAATTCATAAATATCTCTGTCTGATTGAGCTCAGTGGGTGGAGCAACGCTGTTTAGAGATGAGATCGTGTCGTTTATGCTATCCCCAAGCAGAAGTCCCAAAGCTTCGCCGTTTGGGACGAGCGCCAAACCTAAGATTATGCCCACTGACATGAACACGATGAAAGGACGTCTTCTCCCGAATTTTGACTGACATCTGTCACTCAAGGATCCCATAACGGGCACAAGAAAGAACCCCAGAAACGGACTCAGGCACCATGTCAAGGTCATGAGTGACGTAGGTACGCCCAACTTTAACAAGATTGGACTCACGAAGGCAGTCTCTGCAGCATAGCACAGCTCTATCCCAGAAACAGCAGCACTGATGCGTATCAATTCAAGTTTAGTTTTCCTCAACGGAGCGCCGGTGGAGTCCTGCCTGTCCTTCTGGGCAATCAGCGCAGCAAGACCCAACCCCACATACTGAACGTACGGGTTGTTCTTCACCGTCTTCAGAGCTTGTAGTATCCCAGCATCCATCTCTTCTGAAGTTGTTCACACACGGCTTTTATCTAATGTTTACTTTGTAGCACTGCAAATGCTCATTTTTATGGCTGAATTTTTAATATGGGATTCCATTGTCAGAGACCTGATTTGAAAAGAAACAAAAAATTATGTATAGGACTGCCCAGACACCATCAGTCCTTGCCAAACAGCAAATATTATAGAGATCCAAAAAACATTTCACGTAAAACAAAGCTATGATTGCGCAGAGCACTAGTTATTATTACATTTACATATGGCTGTGAAACATGGACCTTGACAGCTAAACTCGAAAAACAAAAATAATAGAAGCATTAGAAATACGATCTTTTATTCATAGACCCCGTCACAAATGATGAGTTTAGCAGTATAATTACCTAGCATACAAGTACCTATGAATCTCTTTAATCACATTAACCATGAATCTCTTTTAGCTACAGTGAAAAGACGGAAAATGCAATACAATGGCACACACATGTAATAAGATCTAACCGCCTCTCAAAAACAATACTACAGGGCTCATTAGAGTGGAAGAGGAGAAGAAGCAGACCAAGAAAGATCTGGATACCGAACCTGACTGACTGGACAGGTCTGAGAAATGCACCAACGAAGTCCATTGCAGATGACCATCAAAGGTGGAGGGAGCTCATCACACAGTAAACAAAAAATTGATCTAACCACATTCACTGTTACGGGACAATGATGATATTATTATTACTAATATGATTAATTAAATAGAACAAATGCATCCATACTTCAAGAGCTGAATATTGAAGAGAGTTGGCTAGTAAAGACAATAAAACAAAGAAAATTGAAATATTTTGGTCACTTGAAACGTCATGGAAGTCTAGAGAGAACAATAATGGAGGGGTATATGCCTGGGAAGAGAGGAAGAGGAAGGCCAAGGAGAAGATGGGTGCAGGATGTGGCAGATGATCTCCAGATGGGTGTATCAGACGCAGGACATCTTGCTCATGATAGGAAGGTTTTCCGGAGGGTTGTTATGGCAGCGAGGTTCCGCGAGGGACATGCTACTGAATGAATATGATTAATTAAATAAGTAATTATTTCATTAAAATTACCACTATCGGAAGCCGCAGTAGAAAAGTGTTTGACACTTGTCTGCCGACCGGAAGGTTGGTGGTTCAAATTCGCATCGAGAGATTTTGTTGTTGTTGCAATAGTGACCTTGCCTCTTAGGGCTACCAAAACTAAAATGGGTATCGGGTAATGTCCTAAGAAGTAAAGGGGGCTACATCCGGGTGACAACATCACCTATAGACTTGCGATTGTTCTAAAAAATTGAAATTTGAAAAATGAAATAGAACTTGCTAAGTTTATTATTCAGAGAACCGATAAAGTTTTATATACATTGTACAAGTATGTGATTTCTTCATTCCGTTTATAATTGTATGTGTTTTTTTTTAAATATGTTTTTATTTAAATGTTTTATTATTTGATGTAAGTACACAATGAAATAAATTCAGTAGTTCAATGAGACTGACCGAACAATTGAGAGGGCTTGCTTTCATACGGGAGACAAGGGTTTGAGTCTTTGGTGAGGTCATGGAATTTTTTTTTCTGTCGATGGCACACACACACAAACACACACACATACACACACATACACAATCTAACCAATGTGTAGCGACAGTACTAGCCGTACCAGCCAACCCCCACCCCTATTTCCAATGTCCTGTTTTGTCTGTCTGTTGGATATGGAAAGGTCTGTAGCTTACTTTTGTGAGGGCAGATTCACAATCTGGACATACCAAGTTTAGAAGTCATCGGCAAGTAGTTTGGCAGCATGCCGCTTCGCCGTAATTTAGACAACAGTAGCTGAGTTGCAAGAGTTGTGTTTAAATCATTTTCGGATATACAGAAGGGAATCATGGACATTTAGACAAGTGAAAAAATATTTGGAAGAAGCGTAGATGTGGTTTTATAGACGAATAGTGAGAATACCCATAATTATCATCATCATCCTGTAACACTGCGTGTCGTTGGGTCACCAGTTTCTGTTGACTGTTTGATCAACTTTATGGTTGCATGCCTGAGGCCTGTACAGTCAGTCAAGTTCTGTAACCAGGTCTTTCTTGGTCGGCCTCTTCTCCTCTTTCCCTCTACTGGGCCCTGCAGTATTGTTTTTGACAACAATACCCAGGAGAATACCCAGGACAGAAAAAAAAGATGTACTAACTAGGAGAACTGATTGCCCACACCAGAAGTAGACAATCAACATTCTTAGGTTTTGTCGTGAGAAAAAGAAAATTGGAGAAGAAAGTGGTGGTTGGAAAGCTGGAGGAAAAAAGAGGCAGATGGAGACCGAGAGAAGATTCTAGACATGGCGTGGAAGATAATCTGTGATATAATTTATTGAAAGTACACGAGACAGAAGGTTGTGGATAGACACGACTACCAACGCCACACAACATGGACTATGGAAGATCATATGTGTCAGAACTGATTGAAAGTACTCGAGAGAGAAGGTTGTGGATAGACATGACTGCCAATGCCACACAACATGGACTATGGAAGATCATATGTGTCAGAACTGATTGAAAGTACTCGAGAGAAAAGTTTGTGAATAGAAATGACTACCAACGCCACACAACATGGACTATGAAAGATCATCTGTGTCAGAACTGATTGAAAATACTCGAGAGAAAAGTTTGTGGATAGAAATGACTGCCAACGCCACACAACATGGACTATGAAAGATCATATGTGTCAGAAATGATTGAAAGTACTCGAGAGAAAAGTTTGTGGATAGAAATGACTGCCAACGCCACACAACATGGACTATGAAAGATCATATGTGTCAGAACTGATTGAAAGTTTTCGAGAAAAAAGTTTGTGGATAGAAATGACTGCCAACGCCACACAACATGGACTATGAAAGATCATATGTGTCAGAACTGACTGAAAGTACTCGAGAGAAAAGTTTGTGAATAGAAATGACTACCAACGCCACACAACATGGACTATGAAAGATCATGTGTGTCAAAACTGATTGAAAGTTCACGAGACTGAAGGTTCTGCCAAATTGACATGATTAACAACGCTATACCCTATTAATTACTGATTTACTTGACATACAGAAGTAAGAACTGCGTCTTACATTACAAAAAAAAAAAAAAAAAAAACGGCCCTTAGTCTTCGTCAATGCCAGTATCCATCTCTAATCATGTGTCAACAACCGTTAATAATTATCGGTTCTTGTGAGAAATTAGAAATACCTGCTGTTTTTAACTTCGAAATTTCTCTTCACGTTGACACTCAAAGAGTCAAATTTCCATTACAGTAAAACTTTTGATTAACAGTCACCTTCCCAACAAGGATTTTCACAAACAAGCAAACAGGCGGATAATCGAGATCTTTTAATAGATATATACAGTAATGTGATTTCACTGCTGCCTTGTGACAAAACATGAAAGTCAGATACAGTAGAAACTCGCTTAACGAGCACCTCTCATAACGAGTAATTCGCATAACGAGCAAAACAAATTGTAAAAAAATGATTTGCTTAACAAGCGACGTTTCGCATAACGAGTGGCGAGGAGAGGGGAAGTCCTGGACTGTGCGCATGTTAGTTTAGTGTGTGTTTAGCACTCGTTCCAGTAGCATTGTAGTGTCGTTTGTGATCACATATTTTCTCAAACTTGTGTTATATTGTGATATATGTAGATGAATCCTCCAGGCTTACAAGATGACCTCTCTGAAGAATTAAAGTTCATCAAGATCCAGTTTCTGCCTCCCAACACCACTCCGTTACTCCAGCCCATGGACCAGCAAGTTATTTCTAACTTCAAAAAGCTCTACACCAAAGCACTCTTCGATCATTGTTTTCAGGTGACTGAAGGGACCTACCTCACTCTCAAAGAGTTTTGGAAAAATCACTTCCACATCGCTGCCTGCCTCAAGATGATCGACAAGGCAGGGAAAGGGGTTACCAAGAGAACCCTAACTTCTGCTTGGAAGAAGCTTTGACCGGAGAGCGTTGTCGATTTGTGACTTTAAGGGGTTCGAGACAATACCTGTGGAACCTGTAGTCAACGAGACTGTGTCTTTGGCCACTATTATGGGATTAGAGGTGGATAATAGTGATATCAAAGAGCTTGTGGAAGAGCACAGCCAAAAGCTGACCACCGAAGAGCTTATGGAGTTGCATTGTGTTTCACAGCAAGAAGTTTTGGAGGAAAGTTTGTCAGAGGAGGAAGAGGAGGTAGCAGACAAGCAACAATCTTCTGGCGAAATAAGAGAAATGCTGAAAGCATGGCAAACTGTTGCATCTTACATTGAGAAGCGTCACCCTAATAAGGAAGTGGCTATGCGCGCTGCAAATGTATTTAATGATAATGCTGTGTCGCATATTCGCCAAATGTTGAAGCGTCGGCAAAAACAAATGTTTCTGGACCTCTTTCTGGTAAAAAAAAAAATAATTAGCTATTTATCATAATTATTTCGACTTTTTTTCTGCAAATCGAATTCGCATTCCATGTGGGCTGTTCCGCGTTTGAAGAAAAGATGAAGATGATTCACTCTCCTTAACAATATTTATAAAATTTCCTGTGAATAAACGTAATGCATAGCATTTTGTGAGTATTTTTTACAACATGGAACGAATTATCGTATTTTAAAATAATTTATATGAGAAAAATTGTTTTGCATAACGAGTGTTTCGCTTTACGAGTATGATTCTGAAACGAATTATGCTCGTTAAGCGAGGTTCCACTGTACTTTAAAATTGAATAATGCATACATATTGTATTAAACTGTACAAAACGATCAATATAAACTTCAGTAAAAGAGTAGTAATGTACGGAAATATACGGCTATACTATAAATGTAAGTTACAAAACAATCAGTATAAACTTCAGTAAAAGAGTAGTAATGTACGAAATATACGGCTATACTATAAATGTAAGTTACAAAACAATCAATATTAACTTCAGTAAAAGAGTAGTAATGTACGGAAATGTATGGCTATAACATAAACCTGTATTACAAAACAATCAGGCTATCCTTCGAATAACGGGTACATATTATTGCGGCCGCAAAAACACCCTAACCGAGCCTCAGTCACGTGATTAAATTTGCGAACTTCCGGTGACTACCGCCACCGCCGATAGTATCCCCCAAGCCGCTCACGCGTCGTGGATCAGACCTAAACTAGATGCTGGGACTCACGAGCAGCAGCTTCCGTATCTCCTGCAGCTTTGCTCGTGATTCCCAGCCATCTGGTTTAGCCCCAATCCACGCCGCTTGAGCGGCTTGGGGGATACTCTCGGCGGTGGCGGTAATCGTCGGAAGTTCACAAATTAAGTCGCCGGGAGTTCGCAATTTACATGTGACTGAGGCCCTGTTTTTGGCCGCCAGAATATGTGCCCGTTATTCGGAGCATAGCCAACAATCTATATAAACTTCAATATAAGAGAAGCCGGATCTGTATTGTACTTGCCTTTCGTATTTCAAAGCAGTTGGCGTACTTGTGTGACATTGTTTCATCATAAAGTACAGTCGCTTCTAGCTAGATACTTCTTTCTCTTCTTCTGCTTTTCCATCCCCCAATGGAGCATAGGCCGTCAACAAACTTATGACAAGTAGTTCTAGTCTTTGCTATCGCATGCAGCACTCAACATAACTTTCTTTTTACCTTTACTCTCCAGCTCCCTTCTCCTTGTTTTTTTCCCCCTTTATTCCTATTTCCTTGTGGGTTCTGGTACAAACATTCTAGTTATATCGTTTTTCGGTTTTCTCTATATTAGTGATACTATCATACCATTTAATTACCTCTGTTCTGCACAGGCACCAGTTAATGAATGTCGGTAGTTTATTAGTAATTAAAGCAATGTTTCCCCGTTGTAAATTTGAACAAAGAAGACACAAACAATAGATTGTACAATTTATTACCTGGCTTATTTCGCTGTATCTCGTCAGGTGCATACTATAATAACAATTACATAAATGAAACAAATAAGTGAATCCCTTATAACTAAAGTACAGTTTCAACAACGATCAAACATGACTGCCTGTTTTTATTTGCTTCATTTATGTAATTGTTACTATAGTATGCACCTGACGAGGTAGGGTGAAATATGCCAGGCAATAAATTGTGCAATCTGTTATTAGTAATTGCCTTAGTTGTTCTTTATGTTTCCGCACCATACGACAGTACTGATTTGACATTAGAATTAGCAATTTTAAGTTGTGTATTTCTCGCAATTTATTTTGACCTCCACAAATTTCCTAGTGCTATGAAAGCTTCTTTTACCTTTTGTATTCGTTTTTTAATATCTCTATCAGTTTCAGAATTATCATCTTCATTTATGCCCAAATAGGCTTACGATTCCCAGTCTTCGATTAGGATGCCATTAGGAGAAACCACATTACTATTTGCCTGATTTATTCTCATTATCTTTGTATTTCCTTTATGGATTTTCAGACCTAGCTGCTGTGATCTCGTATCAAGTATTTGTTTGCAAGTTTAGGTTTTCGATTTTTATAAATAATTGATCAACATCATGGCACAAGGGTAGTAACGCATAAATGGTCTGTTCTACTTCTAACTCAAGCCTGAGTCCCAATAATCTTACTGCAGTGCACGAACTCCGTAGCGAGGATCATGAAATACTTTGGGTAGATTTTTAACTCAAAATTTTGCCCGGGCTGCGCCGTTAGGCTACTATTTTTTAATTTCGAACTACCAAGGGATTTTTTTACCTGCGCAACAATACATACGGGCGTCTGATCTAACTACCCAGAGACCAGGGGGAAATTACCAGAAGTCCACATAAAAAAATCCAGGATTCATCGGGGCCTGAACCCGGGACCTCAGCACTCAGGGCGGACGCCATGCCTCGGATACAGTGGGGTTAATGTAATTCTTGCGTAATATTAAAGATACCTTTTTGTTGACACTGAGGCATTTTTTTTAAAGATGTCACGGATAACAGAAACTGATAGGTAAACTAGTGGCGGTTAATCGGAGTTTTACTGTAATTTCTAAAGTAGAAACCACAAATTGGTCGCGGTAGGGGTGGGGATTCAGGGGGGGGGGGGGGAGCGTAACTATTGCCCGAGGTCCAACAATTCTGTGGTAGACGGTTTTTACATGTAATGTGAATTTTTGTTTTTGTTTTTTTAACCAACTACAAACCACCTTTGGATACACAAACATTCACATTGTTCTCTTAGCACTTTTCCGTTTTTCCAGATGATAATGTTATATTTTACTACTAGGATACATGAGAGTCACACCCTAAACCTCTCCCGAGCACAAGGCCTGGCCAGTAATGTGGAGCCTACCTGTTGTCCATGCAGCACGCTCTCTCTCTCTCTCTCTCTCTCTATCTATCTATCTATCTATCTATCTATCTATCTATCTATCTATCTATCTATCTATCTATCTATCTATCTATCTATCTATCTATCTATCTATCTATCTATCTATCTATCTATCTATCTATCTATCTATCTATCTATCTATCTATCTATCTATCTATCTATCTATCTATCTATCTATCTATCTATCTATCTACCTATCTACCTATCTATCTATCTATCTATCTATCTATCTATCTATCTATCTATCTATCTATCTATCTATCTATCTATCTATCTATCTATCTATCTATCTATCTATCTATCTATCTATCTATCTATCTATCTATCTATCTATCTATCTATCTATCTATCTATCTATCTATCTATCTATCTATCTATCTATCTATCTATCTAATCTATCTATCTATCTATCTATCTATCTATCTATCTATCTATCTATCTATCTATCTATCTATCTATCTATCTATCTATCTATCTATCTATCTATCTATCTATCTATCTATCTATCTATCTATCTATCTATCTATCTATCTATCTATCTATCTATCTATCTATCTATCTATCTATCTATCTATCTATCTATCTATCTATCTATCTATCTATCTATCTCTCTCTCTATCTCTCTCTCTCTCTCTCTCTCTCTCTCTATCTATCTATCTATCTATCTATCTATCTATCTATCTATCTATCTATCTATCTATCTATCTATCTATCTATCTATCTATCTATCTATCTATCTATCTATCTATCTATCTATCTATCTATCTATCTATCTATCTATCTATCTATCTATCTATCTATCTATCTATCTATTTATCTATCTATCTATCTATCTATCTATCTATCTATCTATCTATCTATCTATCTATCTATCTATCTATCTATCTATCTATCTATCTATCTATCTATCTATCTATCTATCTATCTATCTATCTATCTATCTATCTATCTATCTATCTATCTATCTATCTATCTATCTATCTATCTATCTATCTATCTCCCTCTCTCAGTCTACCTTGTAAACTCCATAAAGAAATATGACTAGATTTAGAGATAGCAAACCTGGCAGATCAGAAGACCGGTTGGTACTTTTCACAAAAGTAACCACATCTCGTTCAGGTGCGAGATTTTGTGACGGTTCCTATGCACTTTCGTTTGCGCTGCGGTGTGTGGACTGCGTCGAACGAACGCTAGCCAGTTTTCGGCACGGCGTTTATAAAGGCAAAGGAAGACATCTCAAAACACCCCTAGAACATAGGATAGCCACGAAATATTACAGCCGAACGAAATAGGGTGACTTTTGTGAGTAGTACCGAGCATTTCTCTGTATGTTGTACGTCCGAGCTTCCCTCCTAGACCAGCTGCAAACCAAGGCTAAGGGCTTTGTCTGCCCTGTTTAACACTGGGTTTTCAGGTTGATTTTCCTCGTTCTAAAATAATTACCGTTGACACTATTGGAAGATCAGGTAAACTGTCCTTTGCGCATATTCTCATGGACATGGCGACGATCATTTGAGCATGTTGTTTATTTCATACCAGCCGTCTTTACTTCCCAGGATATACCCAGGTACCCGTCGGAGGCCGGGTTGCGAGCCTAATTTATTTATAAAATCCCGGCCGACGAAAATTTGAACCCCAGGCTTCTGGCTAGCTAGGCTATTATATATTTCTGTCTGAGGTGATTATTATTATTATTTTTTTTTTCAATTGACCTGTACTCCAGCGCTACCCAATCTAAAATGAGCACAAAAAATATCTGGAATGTAAAACTGTCTGTCGAAATCACAGACTGACTGATTTATAACCACAACAAAAACGCTATCCATGATGCAAAGCACGGCATCCAAACAGCCACATTCCTTCTATGATCTGGCAAGGTTATGACGTCGAGCGGTCAGCAGACAACAAGCGATCTTCAATTCTATTTATTGAGCTAGTGAGAGTTGAGTCTTACACCTATTTGGGCAGTAATGTGGATAGGAATGGAGGAACTGGTGGAGATATTGAAGTAAGAATACAAAAGGCAAGAGGAGCTTTCATAGCACTAGGGAATTTGTGGAGGTCAAAAGAAATTGAAAGAAATACTAAACTAAAAATTTTTAATTCTAAAGTCAAATCAGTACTATTGTATGCGGCGGAAACATGGAGAACAACAAAGGCAATTACTAATTTACAGACATTCATTAACTGGTGCCTGCGCAGAATAGAGGAAATTAAATGGAATGATAGAATAACTAATGTAGAGCTTTGGGGGAGAACTAAACAGGCTCCATTGGACCAAGAGGTGAGGAAACGACGTTGGCGTTGGATAGGACACACACTGAGAAAACAGGAGAACAGCATAACTAGAAGGTCTTTGCATTGGAACCCACAGGGACATGGGAATAAAGTAAGGCCAAAAAACACATGGAGAAGAGAGCTGGAGAATGAAGTTAGAAAGATGGGGAGGACATAGGGAGAGTTCCATGCAATGGGGAAGAATAGAACGACTTGGCGTGAGTTGGTTGAGGGCCTATGCTCCATTGGGGGATAGAAAGGCAGAGGAAGAAGAAGTGAGATTTGCGCCATTACTCACACAGTATTGCGCCACAATTCTCTTTCAAGTACTCTTGAGACAGTTGAATTGATCAATGTTTATCTCGTGCATGAGATGGTATTCACGACTTTTATAAATTTATCTCATCACTTTGACTGCATCAAGAGCACTTTTCCAAGTTTGCAACAAAATTAATGCCCACCCTTGGCTCCATGCTGCATACGTAACGTCGCAACTTTCCCTAGCTAAAAATGTTGGGTTACTTATCGTCTGCTGACCAAGCGAGATCATAAATTAATTGTGCTTGTTTGTTTGAAATTCCTTGCTTCATGAAGTAATTAATTGTTGATTTGTGTAGAAGAAAGGCCTTCACTAACATATGCAAAGTGCCAAATACCCAACCGCATTAAGGCATGGGAAAGGTTCTTTTGTTTACTTATAGTAAAATAACAGTTAGCTTAAAGTAACAATTGTAACATTACCTCACAGGAGAAAACAGTTTTCATGTAACAAAACCTTGACTTCTGATAACCCTTTCAAGAATCAGAAGAAACGGCAGACTTCCCTTGCCACCTCAGACACCGAAGCTTGAGTTGGTATCACTGAAATATCAGCGCATACTCAATCACTCACCGTTGCTGCGGATTAGTGGAATCGATGAGATCTGTATGAATGCAGAATGAGTCCATCTGGAAAATACGCGATCTAATTGGAGCGGAAGTGTCGCTATGGACGCCTGCTAGAGTATAAGAACTGTCTCGTTGGGCTGTGTATCGCGTACGCGGCTTGTCACCGGGAGAATCGGCTTAGTCCTGGCTCAGCCCTCGCAATGTCTTCTGGGGCTGATTATGTCGACCGTCCAAGCTGGTACTCATGTGAATTTGACCGTCCAGTTTTGTAAAAGAATATGATCGCCCAGTTCTGATTACAGAATTTGACCGTCCAATTCTGATGAAAAGAAATTGATTGTGTAATTCTTAGGAAATGAAATTGACCGCTCAGTTATGAGGTAAATAATTTGACAGAGGTCTGCGTATTCTCGAGGCATGGCGTCCGCCCCGAGTGCTGCAGGTCCCGGGTTCAGGCCCCGGCGAAGGCTGGGAGTTTTTCACGTGGACTTCTAGTAATTTCCCCTGGTCTCTGGGTACTAAGATCGTACGCCCGTGTGTTTTTTTTTTTTTTACGCACTTAAAAAAATCCTCTGGCATTTAGAAATCGAAAATGTTGGGTTAAAACATCCATCCAAAGTAATTCAGGATCCCCGATGGTGTAACGGAGCTCGTGCACTGCGCTGAGATTCTTCAGACTCCGGCTTGAGTTAAAAGTAGAACGGAGCACTTATGGTTTACACCTGTGTGCCATAATGTTGATCCGTTGAATAAACCAAACCAATAAACCAATTTGACAGTCCCGTTACGATGGAAAATAAATTGGCGGTTAATGTATTCTGAAGAAAGTTAGTTTGGTTGTCCTATTCTGGGAGTAAATAATCTGCCAGACAATGTAGGAAACCTGGTAGCGGGGCGGGGTGGGGGAGGTTTTTTTTTTGGGGGGGGGGGGGGGGGGGGGGGAGGGGGGTAATTGAGGGGATAAACAGATTTAATTACCGAGGAAAATAATTTGAGAGTCGAGTTCTGGTGGTAAATAAAGTGTTCGTCCAGATCTACAGGAAAATAATTTGATAGCCCAGCGCCTCTGAAGTCCAGTTATGAGAAAAAAATAATGTTTGGCAGTCCAGTTGAGTGTGTGTGTGTGGGGCGGGATAATTTGACTGTCCACTTTGTGTAAGGTGTGAGAGGATAAATTGACTTCATTGGGAAAAGGGGGGGGGGGTGTTTAGTTCTAGGGCGATAGTAATTTGACAGAGCAACTGTGGAGAAAATTTTACAGCTTAGTTCTGAGGGAAAATAATGTCATTGTCCAGTTCTGGGAAAGAATAATTTGACTCCGATTTTGGTAAAGTATCTTCGTTTGTGGAGAGAATAATTTGACAGCCCTGTTCTGGTCAAAAATAAATTGACCGTTTAGTTTCGAGGAAAATAATGTGACAATATATTTCTAGGGAAAACTACCTTGATTGTCCTATTCTGAAATAATTTGATTTTCAAGTTCTGTGGAAAGATAATTTGTCAGACCAATTCTGGGAAAGAAGTGGGGGGTGGGGGGTGGGGGGTGCTTAAATGTAGTCTTTTGGCTACTGCGAGGTTGTTACTCTCCATCCAATATCATTTGAATGTAGGCTTTCCATGACTGCTAAATTTGTACAGATGTTTTCTCTTCATCTATTTGCATTGAAATCTCCTAAGACAATCAGTATGTCCCGTTTTTGAGCTTCCTTTATGGCAGTGTTTCCCAAACTGTCCTTATTCGCGGCACCTTTTTTTCAATTAACATTTATTACGGCTCCCTAACCTAAGTAAAATTATGGCTATTCGGATGTAAGAAGGAAAAAAATCGTGTATCTTCAAATATTTCGTGGCGCCCTTTTGAAGACGTCGCTTCTCTCCGCGGCGCACAGTTTGGGAATCACTGCTCTATGATATTCTCTTTATCTTCAGTGGGTGTATGCACATTAATCATCAAAATATTTTTCAATTTGTCTTTTATTCTAAGTTACTGATTCTATCATTAATAGCTTCACAATTTAAAATACTTTCCCACAACTTTTTCTTGATGACAAATCCTGTCTCTAGTTCATTTTTGTTTTGAGTGTTTCCTCCATAGACTATGATCATTCCATTTTGCTCTGTGGTACCCTGTCCCGACCATCTTATTTCTTGGATCGTTGTCATATCCATTCTATATTCTGATAACTCACGGGTCAGTTCTTCATCTGCTCCAGCTTTATAAAGGGTTCGTGCATTCCATGTTTCAAATCTCAAAAGTCTTTTAATATTCCAGGTTCATTGCCCGTTTAAATCCACCTGAAATCGAGCCTTAGATATCTGCTTCGTGACGAGATGATATTTTACCGAGGTGGGGGTGTCGGCCCCATGCTTCAACCCTTCACCCTGCCCCCACTCCTTCCCACCTGGATAACCAGGGTATCCCTCTTTGTCTGTTCTCTACCCTTCGACCTTTCTTGCGAGGTCCTTCTAGTAGCCACGCTATCGCCGGCATAGCTTTCAGGGTCGTTGAGAAACACAAGCTCCCCCACCCAGGCAAGATGGACACCCCTTTGGGTATTGAAGAGTGAGAAGCAACAACTAAATTTATTATCGCTTTATATCACCATGGATCATTGGCTTAGAGGCTGAAATGGATGGGGCATATTGAGAGAATATCAGATGACAAAGAGGTAAAACTGTATACACAAGGAAGATGAGTGGTCGTAGACCACGAGGCAGACCAAGAAGACTATGGATAGATAATGTCTAGAGAGAACTGCAAATACTTGGTGTTACCAAGTGGAAAGAGAGGGCCAACCCAAGCGATGAGTGGATGCGGGTGATATCTGCAGCAATGAACCTCAAGGGCTCGGAATGCTGAAGAATAAGAAGAAGAAAAAGAAGAAGAATTTTTTTTGAGTGGAAGGGGGGGGGGGTGAGGTTGAAGGGTGTGGAGTGGGTGGATGGACAGAGACTGTTTGGGTTCGACAATATAATTATGGAGAAAAAAAACTGACAGCCAAGTTCAAAGAAGATACATGATGCATACGTAACGTCGCAACTTTTACTAGCAGAATAAAATGGCAGACTACTTGTCGTCTGATGACCGTTTTTTAATGTATGTTTTTTGTCTTTTTTGTCCCTTGACTTTTATCTGGTGAAAACAGTCTTCGTCCGCTAGTGGGGACGATGAAAACTATGAATAACAACAAGATTAACAGAACAGTAACAACAGTAGCATGAGTTATATAAGTAGTAATAAAAACAAGAACATAACAAAAGTGGTATTGATGGTGGTGGTGGTAGTGGTGGTGTTGACGGTGGTGGTGATAGTGGTGGTGTTGACGGTGGTGGTGGTAGTGTTGACAGTGTTGGTGGTGTTGACAGTGTTGGTGGTGGTGTTGACAGTGTTGGTGGTGGTGTTGACAGTGGTGTTGACAGTGTTGGTGGTGGTGTTGACAGTGTTGGTGGTGGTGTTGACAGTGGTGGTAGTGTTGACAGTGTTGGTGGTGTTGACAGTGTTGGTGGTGGTGTTGACAGTGGTGGTAGTGTTGACAGTGTTGGTGGTGTTGACAGTGTTGGTGGTGGTGTTGACAGTGGTGGTGGTGTTAACAGTGTTGATGGTGTTGACGGTGGTGGTGGTAGTGTTGACAGTGGTGGTGGTGGTGTTGACAGTGGTGGTGGTGTTGACAGTGTTTGGTGGGTGTTGACAGTGGTGGTGGTGTTGACAGTAGTGGTGGCGTTGACAGTGTTGGTGGTGTTGACAGCGGTGGTGGTGTTGACAGTGGTGATGGTGTTGGCAGTGGTGGTGGTGTTGTTGACAGTGGTGGTGGTGTTGTTGGCAGTGTTGGTGGTTTTGACAGTGGTGGTGGTGTTGTTGGCAGTGGTTGTGTTGTTGACAGTGTGGTGGTGGCGGTGGTGGTGTTGGCAGTGGTGGTGGTGTTGTTGACAGTGGTGGTGGTGTTGTTGGCAGTGTTGGTGGTTTTGACAGTGGTGATGGTGTTGTTGGCAGTGGTGGTGGTGTTGACAGTGGTGGTGGTGTTGTTGGCAGTGTTGGTGGTTTTGACAGTGATGTGGTGGTGTTGTTGGCAGTGGTGGTGGTGTTGACAGTGGTGGTGGTGTTGACAGTGGTAGTGGTGGTGGTGTTGAAAGTGGTGGTGGTGGCAGTGGTGTTGACAGTGGTGGTGGTGGTGGTGGTGGTGGCAGTGATAGTGGTGGTGGTGTTGACAGTGGTAGTGGTGGTAGTGGTGTTGGTGGTGTTGGCATTTGTGTTGGTGGTGGCAGTGGTGGTGGTGTTGGCAGTGGTAGTGGTGGTGGTGTTGACAGTGGTAGTGGTGGTAGTGGTGTTGACAGTGGTGGTGGTGGTAGTGGCAGTGGTAGTGGTGGTGGTGTTGACAGTGGTAGTGGTGGTGTTGTTGACAGTGGTGTTGTGGTGTTGACAGTGGTGGTGTGTGTGGTGGTGGTGTTGGTTTGTTGTGTGTTGGTGGTGGTGTGGTGTGGTGGTGTGGTGTGTGGTGGTGTGTGGTGGTGGTGGTGGTGTTGGTTGGTGGTGGTGTGGTGGTTGTGTGGTGGTGTTGTTGGTGGGTGGTGTTGTGTGGTGGTGGTGTTGTGGTAAGAGTGGTGTTGACAGTGGTGGTGGTGGTGTTGACAGTGGTGGTGGTGTTGACAGTTGTGGTGGTGGTGTTGACAGTGGTGGTGGTGGTGGCAGTGGTGGTGGTGTTGGCAGTGGTGGTGGCGTTGACTGTGGTGGTGGTGGTGTTGGCAGTGGTAGTGGTGGTGTTGGCAGTGGTGGTGGTGGTGTTGGCAGTGGTGGTGGTGGTGTTGGCAGTAGTAGCAGTGTTGGTAGTGGTGGTGGTGGTGTTGGCAGTTGTGGTGGTGGTGTTGGCAGTGGTGGTGGTGGTGGTGTTGGCATTTGTGGTGGTGGTTTTGGCAGTGGTGGTGGTGGTGTTGGCAGTGGTAGTGGTGGTGCTGTTGGTGGGTGTGGTGTTGTTGGTGTGGTGGTGTGGTGGTTGACAGTGGTGGTGGTGTGGACAGTGGTGTGTGGTGTTGACAGTGGTGTGGTGTTGGGCGTGGTGGTGTGTGGTGTTGACAGTGGTGTGGGTGGTGTTGTGTGTGTAGTGGTGGTGTTGTGGTGTTGACAGTGATGGTGGTGTTGGCAGTGGTTGTGGTGTTGGCAGTGGGGGTAGTGTTGACAGCGGTAGTGGTGTTGACAGTGGTGGTAGTGGTGTTGACAGTGGTGGTAGTGGTGTTGATAGTGGTAGTGGTGTTGACAGTGGTGGTGGTGTTGACGGTGGTGGTGGTGTTGACAGTGGTGGTAGTGGTGGTAGTGGTGTTGACAGTGGTAGTGGTGTTGCCAGTGGTGGCAGTGTGTTGTTTGGGTGTGGTAGTGTGTGGACAGTGGTGGTGTGTGTGCCAGTGGTGGTGTGGTGTTGGTGGTGTTGTGTGTGGTGGTGGTGGTGTGGGGTGTGGTGGTGGTGTTGTGGTGGGTGTTGTGTGTTGGTGTGTGTGACAGTGTGTGTGGTGTGTTGACAGTGTGTGTGGTGTGGGTGACAGTGTTGGTGGTGTGTTGGTGGCAGTGGTGGTGGTGTTGACAGTGTTGTGTGGTGTGGTGGGTGGTGGTGGTGTGTGTGACAGTGGTGGTGGTGTTGACAGTGTGTAGTGTTGTGGTGTGTGACAGTGGTGGTGGTGTTGACAGTATTGGTGGCGTTGACAGTGTTGGTGTGTTTGGACAGTGGTGGTGGGTGTTGGACAGTGTGTGGTGTTGGCAGTGGTGGTGGTGTTGTTGACAGTGGTGTTGGTGGTGTTGTTGGCAGTGGTGGTGGTGTTGTGTGGTGTGTGGTGGTGTTTGTTGGCAGTGGTTGTGTGTGTTGGTGGTGTGGTGGTGGCGTGTGTGTGTGTTGGCAGTGGTGGTGGTTTTGACAGTGGTGGTGGTGTTGTTGGCAGTGTTGGTGGTTTTGACAGTGGTGGTGGTGTTGTTGGCAGTGGTGGTGGTGGTTGTGGCGTGGTGGTGTGGTGTTGGTGGTGTTGGTGTGTGGTGGTGTGGTGGGGTTGTGTGTGGTGGTGTGTTGTGGTGGTGGTGGTGTTGACAGTGTGGTGGTGGTGTTGTGGGTGGTGGTGTGGTGGTGGTGTTGGTGGTGTTGGTGTGTGGTGGTGTGGTGTGGTGTTGGTGTGTTGGTGGCGGTGGTGGTGGTGGCAGTTGGTGGTGGTGGTGGTGGTGTGTGTTGGGGTGGTAGTGGTGGTGGTGTTGGTGTGGTATTGGTGGTGTTGTGGTGTGGTAGTGGTGGTGTGTGTTGACAGTGGTGGTGGTGGTGTGCCAGTGTTGTAGTGGTTGGTGTTGTTGTGTGTGGTTGGTGGTGGTGGTGTGGGCCAGTGGTGTTGTGTGGTGGTGGTTGTGTGGTGGTGTTGTTGGTGGTGTGGTGGTGGTGGTGTTGGTGGTGGTGTGTGGTGGTGGTGTTGACCAGTGGTTGTGTGTGTTGGTGGACAGTGGGTGTGGTGTGGGTGGTGTTGTGTGTGGTGGCCAGTGTGGTGGGTGGTTGTGGTGGTGGTGTTGGTGGTGTGTGTTGGTTGTGGTGTTGACAGTTGTGTGTGTGTTGACAGTGGTGGTGGTGTTGGTGTGTTGTGGTGGTGTGTGGTGCCAGTGGTTTGGTGGTGTGTGGTGGTGGTGGTGGTGGTGTTGTGGGTGGTGGTGGTGGTGTGTTGACAGTGGTGGTGGTGTTGGCAGTGGTAGTGGTGGTGTTGGTGGTGGTGTGGTGGTGGTGGTGGCAGTGGTGGTGGTGGTGTTGGCAGTGGTGGTGTGGGTGTGTTGGTGTTGGCAGTTGTGGGTGGTGGTTGGTGGCAGTGGTGGTGGTGGTGTTGGCAGTGGTGGTGGTGGTGTGGTGGGGGTTGCCAGTGGTGGTGTTGGCAGTGGTGGTGTTGGTGTTGGCAGTGGTGGGGGGTGGTGGTGTTGGCAGTGGTGGTGGTGGTGTTGTGTGGTGTGTTTGGTGTGTGGTGTGTGTTTGGTGGTGGTGGTGGTGTGTTGGACAGTGGTGGTGGTGTTGACAGTGGTGGTGGTGTGGTGGTGTGGTGGGGGTGGGTGTTGGTGGTGTGGTGGTGTGGCAGTGGTGGTGGTGTGTGTGTGTGGTAGTGGTGGTGGTGGTGTTGGCAGTGGTTGTGTTGGCAGTTTTGTGGTGGTGTTGACAGTGGTGGTGTGTGTTGACAGTGGTGTGGTGTGTGTGACAGTGGTGGTAGTGGTGTTGACAGTGGTGGTGTGTGGTGGTGATGTGGTGTTGGCAGGTGTTGACAGTGGTGGTGGTGTTGGCAGTGGTTGTGTGTGTGACAGTGGGGTGGTGGTGTTGACAGTGTGTGGTGGTGTTGAGGTGTGGGTGGTGACAGTGGTGGTGTTGGGTGGTGGGGTGGTTGTGGTGGTGGTGGTGGTGGTGGGGTTGGGTGGTGGTGGTGGTGTTGACAGTGGTGGTGGTGTTGACAGTGGTGGTGTGGTGTTGACAGTGGTGGTGTGTGTTGACAGTGGTAGTGGTGTTGACAGTGGTGGTGTGGTGTTGACAGTGGTGGTGGTGTTGACAGTGGTGGTGTGTGGTGTGACAGTGGTGGTGTGTTGTGTTGTTGTTGGGTTGTGGTGGTGGTGTGACAGTTGGTGTGGTGTTGACAGTGTTGGTGGTGTTTGACAGTGGTGGTGGTGTTGGTGGGTGGTGGTGGTGTTGACAGGGTGGTGTGTGTGTGGGGCAGTGGTAGTGGGTGTTGACAGTGTTGTGGTGGTGGTGACAGTGGTGTTGGGGGTGGTGTGGTGCAGTGGGTGGGGAGTTGACAGGTGTTGTGGTGTTGGCAGTGGTGTGTGTGTTGACAGTGGTGTGGTGGTGTTGGCAGTGGTGGTGGGTGGTGTGGACAGTGTGGTGGTGTTGGCAGTGGTGGTGGTGGTGTGGTGTGGTGGTGGTGTTGACAGTGGTGGTGGTGGTGTTGGCAGTGGTGGTGGTGGTGGTGTGTGACAGGTGGTGGTGGTGGTGTTGTGTTGGGTGGTGGTGGTGTTTGGTACAGTGGTGTTGTGTGGTGTTGGGGTTGTGGTGGTGGTGGTGTTGTGGTGGTGGTGGTGTTGACAGTGGTGGTGGTGTTGACAGTGGTGGTGGTGTTGACAGTGGTGGTGGTGGTTGTGTTGACAGTGGTGGTGGTGTTGACAGTGGTGGTGGTGTTGACAGTGGTAGTGGTGTTGACAGTGGTGGTGGTGTTGACAGTGGTGGTGGTGTTGACAGTGGTTGTGGTGTTGACGGTGGTGGTGGTGGTTGCGTTGACAGTGCTGGTGGTGTTGACAGTGGTGGTCGTGGTTGTGTTGACAGTGGTGGTGGTGGTGGTGGTGGTGTTGGCAGTGGTGGTGGTGTTGGCAGTGTTAGTGGTGTTGACAGTGGTGGATGTGTTGACGGTGGTGGTGGTGTTGACAGTGGTGGTGGTGTTGGCAGTGGTGGTGGTGGTTT
>CAJHNH020001224.1:0-2500 GCA_905116865.2 Candidula unifasciata | reverse complement strand
GGTGCACAGATGTGTCATACCGGTGTTCTAGTATGTCGATATAGACAACAAGTAACAAGTACTGTATACTTAAGGACGTTAACTGATACCCATGCCCGGCTCTCTAGCGTAGCTGGCTAAACCTGACTGCGCGGTGACCGGGTGACGAACTTCTTGTGGTCCGGGTTCACTCCCAGGGGTAGGCAGAAAAGCCACATTTTCTCCCAGATTTACGGTACCTATCATGGAATCAAGGCCGAAGGGTTGCAATATCCAAAGTAGAGAGCCAAAGGGTTCTGGATATTTCAACAACTGATACCCATTTTATGCTGGTTCGACGTGGTAACCAAAGTAATTTCTTTTTTAGTCCAGCTCTGTTCGGATCCACAGGTGAAAGCCTAGCCGACACACCACAGCGGTTCCCGCCATCTGAGAAATAAAAAGCCTTCTTCTCCCCGCTTTCAAGCTATTGGGCATATAGGGCAAGACCTATATTTTTTATAGACCAATTGGCACTTGGTGAGTGATGTGGTCAGCATCACGCCGGCCGCCTTTACTTCCCAGGACTGCACCTGGTGCCCACTCAAGGCTGGGTTGACCTGGGAGTCAAGGTCATTTTTGAAAATAGTCCGGCTCCGACAGGAAGCGAGCCCACGACCTTCCGATCCGCAGGCGGGCGTCTAGCCGCCACGGCGACTCCCATCTGAAAAATGATGTTTAAAAATTCACCATTTGAGCTGTTTGCCAAACTAACGGTGCATACTGCAAATCTGAACTCTGCAGAAGTCTGAACACTTTGAACTGAAATCAGTAATGAAGGAGCAACCGTGTCTAGGCAAGCGATGGTGGAATAATGAGGTTACGGAAATAATCAATGGGAATAATAAAATCAACTTTAGAAAATCAACTGCGTCACTAAACTAAATAAGACAACGCTGAAGTTGATAATATTTTTGTCTGTTGGTTATAAATGGCGAAATAATTTTCCTGAAAATTTAAAAAACTTGTGCTTTTAATATAATTATATCAACTTTTTTGTTAATTCTCAAAATGGGAATGTCATGCCAGTCTTTTTCCTTGACAGCCAAACGGAAAAAAAATAACCTAACCGTTAAATAGGGTTTCTGGGACCTCCCCTCGGGTGATCCTCATTCGCATGGTGGCACTTTGTGTCACCGGGTGTTTATCGTTTGGTGGATGTTCTGCTGGGGTTGAATCTCATTCACTCGTTGTGCTGTTGTTTTTTTATGTCACTAAAATCTTGCTGTATATGCATCTAATCCGCTGTATTATGTCAATCAGTTTCATATCACGGATGGACCTTTGGGTATAAAAGTATAAATAGATTCAGGTATGTAAGTAATGTTTCGGATGTATGTATTTTTTTCAACCCTACCAGGACCGTACAACAAGAAACCAACACCCGGTGACACAAAGTGCCAAAATTCGGTTGAGGGTCTCCATGGCACAAGTCCCAAAACTCGCGATCAACCGTTAGGTTATATTAGGGCCCCCGACCACAGGTGGGTAGGTAGTTGTACTCCAACAGGACATTACACAAGCGATAAACACCCGGTGACACAAAATGCCATTATGCTGTTGAGAATCACCCGTGCAGAGGTCCCAGAAACCTCTTTCAGCCGTTAGGCCATATCTATGGCTGCGCCATATTTATGCCCCGGCTATATTCAGGGTACCCGACAGAAGCCAGGGTGGGGCTTCAAATATTTAAAAAAAATGGCATCCCACATGTCGACGACAGTATATCCCCCGACTATAAAAGGGGTGGCGCTTTGAAAGTAACTAAAAGAGGTATCCTATATTGGGACGAAAGGCATATAGACACACACACATAAAATCACAACCACGTTCAATCTGCTGTTAGTTGTTTTGGATGTAAGTAGTAAGTAAATTTTACCCCACCACGACATCCATCTTTTCCTTCTTATAGCCGTTGATACCAGTGGTTGCCTAGACATTTCTTTTATTTCTTCACTTCTCTAATTCATCCTAGTTTACGCTCCTCATTTCCCCCACACATTTGTTCCTGTATATATATATATATAAATTTACGATGAATGGGGCAGCCAACGTAAATTGAATCGACCTAGAACCGTGGTCTCGATGAATGGAATCAGCTTCGAGTGCTGGAGGTCCCGGGTTCAGACCCCGGTGAAGGCTGGGACTTTTTCACGTAGGCATCTTGTAATTTTCCCAGGTCTCTTGGTAGTAAGATCGGACGCCCGTGTGTATTGTTGCAAACTTAAAATATCCATTGGCAGTTGGAAATCGAAAAGAGTAGCCTAACGGCGCTGCCCGGGCAAAATTTGGAGTTAAAAAATTTACCCAAAGTATTTCAGGATCCTCGCCGGTGCTACAGAGCTCGTACACTGAACTGAGATTATTCGGACTCAGGCTTGAGTCAGAATTAGAACAGAGTACTTATGGGTTACCCCTTATGCCATGATGTTGATCCGTCGTCTAAACAAAAGCAAACAAAACAATAAGGAAATACGCTTAT
>CAJHNH020001223.1:0-188421 GCA_905116865.2 Candidula unifasciata | reverse complement strand
GTTTTCTTTGACTACATATACTAACATATACATTGATTCACCCTGTGTTTTGACAGGTAAAGAAAGTCTGTTGGACTGGACGGCCTACAGACAAGAAGGTCTAATCCAATTTGTCATAGACTCTGTGTACGCCCTGGCCCAGGCCGCGCACAACATGCTGATGGCTAATTGTCCGGATTCATTTGTCCGATGTCCGGCACTCAAGCGTCTCACAGGTCATGAATTTCTACAGTATATAAGAAACGTCTCGTTCACAGGTAATTAACTTACTTTATTGTAAATATTTACTGTAAGTAGAAGATCCGATTGTCTGTGCAGAACATGGGGAATTAAATGGTAGGATAGAATTACTCATTATCAGCTTTCGGAGAGAACTATAACGGTTCTACTAGATCAGGAGGTGAAGAAAAGACGCTGGTGTTGAAAAGGACACACGTTGAAAAACATGAGAACGGTCTAGCTAAATTGTCTTTGCACTGGAACTCCCATGCGCAGAGAAATAAAGGAAGACCAAAAACATAAGAAGTGAGCTAGAGATTGAAGTTTAAAAAGATGGGAAGGGCGTCGCGAGTGCAGCACGCGATAGCGAAGGATAGAACGACTTGGCGTAAGTTAGTTGAAAGCCTATGCTTCATTTGAATATAGAAGACAGAAGAGAAAGAAAAGGAAGAAAAGATTAAATATATTGACCTAACTTTCAGCTACTAATAAACGTTCAGACGTATTTTTGTTAAGTATCTTGCCGACTGGCCTGGGCGATCATGCTTCTGCGCACTCTGCGATCTTCAGCTCATGTGCTGACGCCCCTCCATCCAATTATAAAAATTTATCAAGAATCTTCTTGTCTTTCCTGGTTTCTGTTTTCCATCGATCTTTTGTCACAACACTAAGTAATTTCCCTCATCTCAAACCGTGACTAAGAAATTATAACCGTCTCATTCGTTCAAACTGGTGAAAAACTTGTTTTAATTTTTTCAACACACACACACACACTCACACACACATGTAAATGCTTGTGGTTGGGTAAGGTAGGGGAGGGGTGGGGGGCAGGACATTACCTTTTCCTCACCGTGTACCACCACCTAACCTTGCCACACCCGCTGCCCACCAGCACCCTGTCTTTTTCAGTACCAACATAGCGTGTGTTCAGTGGCTTTGTGGCTCAGCAATGTGTATGAAGATCAGCTTCGTTAGAACAAGGACAACTGTGGACGTGAGGGGAGGGGATCTGAGGATAGAAGCTCATCTCCTTCTCATATTTTATTGAGAAAGACATCTCAAGGACAGTCACAAACTTGTCTACGTGTGATGATTTTACACACGCACGCACGCACGCACGCACGCACGCACGCACGCACGCACGCACATACATACATACATACATATACACACACACATACATATACACACACACACATACATATACATATACACACATACATATACATATACACACACATACATACATATATATATATATATATATATATATATATATATATATATATATATATATATATATATATATATATATATATATATATATATATATATATATATACATACATATTGTCGGTTTCTCCTGCTGTAAACCCCGGCAGAAAGTTTTAGTTGTGCGTCCACCTCTGGAATTGTTCTCAAAACTGCTTGTTGCGTGCACATCAGTTTTACACATCTGACTTAATTCTAATCAGATTGTTGGTTCCTTGCATCTCAGGCAAATGCACCCTTCTTCGAAGAGAGCTCCTAATTAGTCGACTCTTACGACATGCTTGTTAGGGTGGCAGTGGGTCTGAGCTTGTTTTCCCTACAGTGGGGCCCCGAAGCCCATACGAGAAATTCATGTATTAGCATATATATATATATATATATATATATATATATATATATATATATATATATATATATATATATATATATATATAAATATATGTGTGTGTGTGTGTGTGTGTGTGTGTTTGTGCGCTCGCGCCTGTGAGTATGCGTATGCGTGTGAGGCTCTATGTGTGGGGGTTTTTTCTAAGGTGGGAATGGAAACGGTCCAACTACACACTTTCTAAGAAGCGGAGGGCGCTCAGCGACCCTTCCCCACCTCCATGCCCCCATTATTTGCCTTAAATGTTCGTATAATGTATTCATACACAGCCAGAACACAGACGTCAATGTTTGTCAGTCAATGCGTCAATGCACAGTAGAGAGAAACGATACGCAACATCTCCAGCGTCCCGGGTAGATTCGCCTCCACACTGTAACATCGCAGGCCAGTAGTTTTTCGAAAGAAGCGATTAATTTTGGCATCTAAAGACAGCCATTTTTAGCGGTTTTATATAATCTCTTCAGCTTTAGGCTCAATGAAAAAAAAAAAAAAAAAGGAGAATTGCTGGCTACAATCGAAGAGATTAAACTCTACAACTATTCTCACAGTAATGATTTTAGAATTTGGATTCAGCTTTCAAACACGCTTGATGTTGTATCTATAGATCAGTACGCAATTGTCTCTTGTGTTTAGTTGAATATAAATTGTTGTCTGCGTGGCTCTACGCTTGCTGTAGTGCGGCTCGATAACTTGCATCTCGCCTTTTAATTATATGTTTAATTTAACAAAGTTAAAGTTATCAAAACCAATGTTGTTGCTTTATACAGGATCGCTCTGTTTGCGCAGAGCGGCTGGTATCATATATGCTACAGTTGCTGTTGTGGTTTTTCTAGGCAAAACTCCGTTCAGTAGTTTGTAATTGCTCATTGAACCGCCGGGTCTCAATACCATTGTCGGAATCAACGCAAGAAGATATACTGCCAAATGGCCTGCAGCTGGGATCAACCCGGCACCCTTGCATGATGAAGCGCGCTAGCTCGCTCAAGCCACAGACGCCGACTCTGTGAGTGTCGCACAAAGCGAAAATTCCATTGGTAATTTTCCACTATTCCACTCCACCTCCCACAACCCCCCCCCCCCCCCCCTTTTTTTTTTCTCTAACAGAGTTTTTAACACAGTGGTTCTCAAACTTTCTAATGCCGTGACCCTTTAATACAGTCCCTCAGGTTATGGCAAATCATTCAATTATTTTCGTTACACCTTCAATGGATATGTGTTTTCTAATAGTCTTAGGTCACCGCTGTAAAAAAAAAGTGTCGCGACCTATAGATTGAGAACCGCCTATCTAATGTATATTGTCCTCACCTGAGAGTAGTCTAGCTTGTAAGGCGAGATTCCGACATCAAGCAGGTTGCTGCATAACTATCCTCTTTTTGTGTCAGTGGAAATCATCCAAAATTTGCTTCACGTACCAATTCAACACCAATGGAGAGTTTGTCAACACCAGCAACATCTTTGAAGATTGCACAGGCAATGTAATTATACACAGGGAAGACACAAATGGTCCCCTGCCAGAAATGCAGCCACTGTTGGTCCAGTCAATCACAAAAGCGCCATTGCACCCACTCAAGTAGATGCCATTCTGTACGCCATGAGCCTCCTACCATTTTGATGCAGGCAGCGGGCACCGGTGGAAAAAAACCAGTCTCGAACTAAGCACTCATCACTCAACTCAGTAGTTTGGGGACAGACCATTTAGACTTCTGGTCAAGAAAATGAGAATTTGCATCAGCAAAACCTAGCTAGAAATAAACAATTGTTCCCGTCGTCAGCAGTCAAGTAGCTATAAGCCGTTTTGGCATATATTATTTCAAAAAGCCTCCTCAGAGTACTTAGGAACTATGCTACAACTCCAATACTATGCAAATCGCCCATTGGCCAAATGATATGGCATCTTCTTCATCCGGTAATTGTCACAACAAGGTATACACTTGGCGTTATATAGCTTAGGGCCTGTGAGCGTAATCCCGACATAAATGTGTTCAAGGTCAGCTGTAGACAATCTAATGAACGACCGATGCTAATTTTGACAATGGTAATGTCCTAGTACATATCAGAAATCAATTGCAAACCGCTAAACTATAAATTACTGCTTACAACTACGCAGCAGCCAATGGCTGTTGGGGTTGGTATGTGACGTCTGACATATAACTAATTTTATTTGAACTTTTTAAGTACTTAACAACTCCGCATGCGTTTTATGTGAGGGGGGGGGGGTGTTATGGGACTTTTTTGGTGTCGGGCGTGGGGGAGGGGGTGTCTATAGGCAACAATTTTGCTGGCGCTTACATTTTGCGTGTGCATAGGCTAACTTATCCTGACTCACTACTTCCATCAACAACAGGCTGCATTTATGGAGGCGACTGTAGGCTTTGGTGCCCCTAGAAACTGCGTAATGCAATTAATGCATGCGAATATTTCAGTAATGTATCGGGACTCATTATTTACTCACCAGTTGTTGTTTTTTTTTTTTTTAAACTTTGGACTGTGAGGAACATTTGATTTGCATTTCGCTGCCACAGGAACGTGGCATGTGTGGGGCTACCCGCTTGCAGTGACTTGGAAACCTTGACTTACATTGACTATTACTTTATAAATGAGGACTGATATATTAGCCTCTAATATCTGAACCATTAGTTTGTTTACTTCAGTCCCACATTGTCTCTGTTGAACTCTTTCAGACCTAATAAGAACTGGCTGTTTCAAGGCTCGACTTCATGGGATAGGTGCAGTTGAAGGATGTTTCTTTTCATTTTTTTTTTTTTTTTTTAACTAAAGCTTTTTTTAGAAAAGGTCCCTTGTAAAATTAATACCACTTAGATAGCGGGTTAAAATTATAAAATGTGTGCCGCAGATTTGAAAAATGCAGAAATTACAACAAAAGAAATTTTAAATAAAAATTTTGATCTTATCTGAGCTGTGAACTCAGTTCTTTGTATTCAAAATTAATTATTATAGCAATCTGATCAGTAGTTCAATGTAATAAAGAAATAACTCTTGCTTTAATGAAAACCCAAATTAGCGAGCCTAAATCCTTTGAGGTTTGGAATAGCAACAGGTATCCCTGGCTCACAAATATTTGGCAGTTTAATAAGGTCTGTCTTCAAGGGTTAGGTCTTAATTCTGTTTAAATAAATTATATCCAAACTTTTCCCTCCTCCAATTTCCTGTCCTCCTCTTCACCCTTGTTGTGTCTCCTTTCTAAGTAGCGTGTATTTAAGCAAATCGCGAGGCGTGCGCTAACTTTTAAAGTTGTGCTTTTTTCTTCTTCTCGCAGTCACCAGCTGTAAACACTGAAGGAAGGTTCTGGTTGTTCGTCCACCGCTGAACCCCAGTCTTGTTCCAGAACCTGTCGCCTGCTCATCAGTCTGACTTATTCGTAGTAAGACTGTTGGTTCCTTGCATCTCAGGCAGATGCACGTCTTCGATGGAAGCCACCAGTGCTTTTAATCGGTCTCCTAAACCCACACGACATGCTTTCAAGGGAGGCAGAACGTTCATATACATGGGGGAGGTCGTCAGTGGGTCTCCGAAACCCACACGGGAAAGTTCTGCTTTCAAATTCGGAGGCAGAACGTTCATATACATGACTGACTACATTGCACCTGATTGTAACCAGTATCACCTGGGTTTTTTTTTTTTTTTTCAGCGTCACCCTGGTGTGGCGGTTAGACGTCCTCCTGCGGATCGGAAGGTAGTGGGTTCGAGTCCTGACGAAGCCGGTTTTTTTTTTTCAAAAATTACCTTGGCTCCCAGGTTTGACCCATCCTTAAGTGGGTACATTGGGAAGTAAAGGCGACCAGTTTGATGCTGACCACATCACCCACCTAGTGCCAATTGGTCTTTACAAATATAGGTCTAGCCCTATATACCCAATACGCTTAAAGTGTGTAAAAAATTCCTTGACTTTTACTTGGCTTTTCTTCGGAGAACGGCTAGCCTACTGTCAGGAGCATCTCACAAAGCACGAACGAAGCTACTTTAGACGGTTTCCACACACACCGGAAAAAGCGGAGCCGGGACACAGTCGGCACAGGATGTAATGTAATAAAATGACATTTCGGTACTTTATTAATATCCTGTCCCCAGATGACGTCACAGGACAGTTCAACATTTTATAGTGATTTAAGACTGGGTTTCCCGGATTTCTTGTGCTTTTAACGACCCCAAAACATTTAGAACTGGCCCTAACCCCATCCCACCTACGTCCAACGAGAGAGGGCAGCCAAGGACCCACGACTAAATGCAGCCTATCTACCACCCCCTTGAAATATTATACTGTCCTTTGACCTGTGGATTTTCCCTGTTAGGATAATAATAAAGCACCGATATTTCTTGCATAGAGCCTGGTCCGGCATACTATTTAATTACATTTCATCACGTGCGGTCTTCGTTTGTGGAATTGGTGTTGCTGGTGTGTGTGAGAAACCAGCCTAGGCCATGATCACCAGGTATATCCCTAAATAATTCACTTGTGAACCAGGGCCGTCGTAACTCATAGGCATGCTCGGCATTTACCCGAAGCCCCACAAGTAGAGGGGACCCCATCTAATCTGTGTGAAGAACAGAAGTTGTACTGAGTTATGAGTTAGATTATCTTCACAGCACTCCGGACAAATCTATTGGCGCTAAGATTGCTCTCTCAACATATTCATCAGCGTCGTGCGGTTAATAGTGCCAGCCCTATGTTGGTTAACAAGACTTCATGTGCGCCCAGTGTGCTTCTCATGCTTGGCTGTGCCGATCTTTACTCCCAATTCGCGTATTCTGAGAAGTGATGTGGACACGTTGATTCCAACATCCTTAGAACGTCCTATCTCTCTTAGGGCAATGACAATGTCTGCGTGATCAATGTGCCGGCCTTCTTTAATTAATGCAGTGCCTGCCAGTCTTATCAGCTCTTTCATTACCAATTGTACTGAAACAATATTGACACTTATACAATTAGTGGTCAGGACGGTAAAGTTCAATACAGAATTACACGTTGCGTTGGTAGATAGACAAAGCTTTCAATCGAGTTAATATCAATACATTTTGGAAAGTACTACAGCAGTGGTTCTCAAACTGTGGGTGGCTACCCATTTGGGAGACGAACGACCATTTCATAGGGGTCGCCTAAGACCATCTGAAAACACATATTCATTGAAGTTATGAAGTAGCAACGAAAATAAGTTTATGTTTGAGGGTCACCGCAACACGAGGAACTGTATTAAAGAGTCGCCACAACACGAGGAACTGGGTTAAAGAGTCGCCACAACACGAGGAACTGGGTTAAAGAGTCGCCACAACACGAGGAACTGGGTTAAAGAGTCGCCACAACACGAGGAACTGGGTTAAAGAGTCGCCACAACACGAGGAACTGGGTTAAAGAGTCGCCACAACACGAGGAACTGGGTTAAATAGTCGCCACAACACGAGGAACTGGGTTAAAGAGTCGCTACAACACGAGGAACTGGGTTAAAGAGTCGCCACAACACGTGGAACTGGGTTAAAGAGTCGTCACAACACGAGGAACTGGGTTAAATAGTCGCCACAACACAAGGAACTGGGTTAAATAGTCGCCACAACACAAGGTACTGGGTTAAAGAGTCGCCACAACACGAGGAACTGGGTTAAAGAGTCGCCACAACACGAGGAACTGGGTTAAAGAGTCGCCACAACACGAGGAACTGGGTTAAAGAGTCGCCACAACACGAGTAACTGGGTTAAAGAGTCGCCACAACACGAGGAACTGGGTTAAAGAGTCGCCACAACACGAGGAACTGGGTTAAAGAGTCGCCACAACACGAGGAACTGGGTTAAAGAGTCGCCACAACACGAGGAACTGGGTTTAAAGAGTCGCCACAACACGAGGAACTGGGTTAAAGAGTCGCCACAACACGAGGAACTGGGATAAAGAGTCGCCACAACATGAGGCACTGGGTTAAAGAGTCGCCACAACATGAGGCACTGGGTTAAAGAGTCGCCACAACATGAGGCACTGGGTTAAAGAGTCGCCACAACACGAGGAACTGGGTTAAAGAGTCGCCACAACAAGAGGAACTGGGTTAAAGAGTCGCCACAACACGAGGCACTGGGTTAAAGAGTCGCCACAACACGAGGCACTGGGTTAAAGAGTGGTTTGGACGCCTAACAAGAATGCCCTGATACTATCCGCCACAGCGAGCCACACTAAAACGTTACAACGGGTGGAAGACCTCGGAAAATATAGAGTGATGTCATTAAGAACAGCCTTACAGAAATGAACATCAGTCTTAATAGTGCTCTTGACAGAGCTCATCAACGAACATTACATCTCCACCCGACACTTCGATGAGGTAGAAGGTGGAAGAGAAGAAGAATTAAAGAGTCGCGTCATTAGGACGGTTGAGAACCATTGTACCACAGGATTACAGAGTAAACGAACACATTATTAAACTGTGCAAGAGTTTATACGTGAACAGTTAATGTTGATAGAACACATACAGGAATGTCAGAAAAAAATTCTACATTAGATTTGGAGCGAGACAGCGGTTCTGTTCTACTGTTTATAACATAGTAGATCTAATTAGCAACTCAGCCAACACCAGCGAATGGGAAAACATCGGAGAATAACTAAATGAATTGCTTTTCTTCGATGACCAGGCAATCATAACACCAACAGCAGTACAACTACAAGAACAAATTAACAGTCATCACTTATAATGCGAAAGCTATGATAAGAAGATCAATGTAGACAAAACAGAAGTGATGAAATTATAAAATGAAAAGCCGCCAATATCAAAATTAATGAATACTAGTTAAAGCAAGCAAAGGATTTTATATATTTAGGGAGCATTTTTTCAGAAGACGGAAAATAATAAGAAATCCAGAAAAGATACAATGAAGCCAATCAAGTTTTATGCCAAATTGCACCAATTTTGGAATTCAAGTATATGAAAATGAACACAAAAATAAAACAGTTCAACACAATATTTTTACCGACGCTATGCTATCAATGTCAAACATAAACATGGTCTTCCGAAGACTGAAGGAAAATAGTAAGGAATAGAAATGGAATGTTTACGTACTATGCAAGGTGTAATGAGGAAAAGATCGACTTAGTAATGACGATATCAAGAGGAGAGTCAGCGCAGAACCAATACCAAACTGTATAGAACATGTTGTGACCACTGGAAAGATCTGTGAAAGTAGGGATAGAGGAAGACAACGAGAGAGGGTTCTTAACAGTCATGTTGCATGGCACAGAGGTGTGTGGGCACACGAACTGATACATGCTGCAGGAGATCCTGGATTATGGAGAGGCATGATCGCCCACGCCAGTCGGCAAGGCACCTGATGATGATGATAGATTTGAACATTAATGGTTTGGCCATGTAACAAGACTGGTATCAGACAGGCCACCACAGAGAGCAATGTTTAATAGATACAACAGTAACAGAGACAGAGGTCGACCGCGCCGAAGATGGGCCGAAGAAATATCAGCAACACTGAACAGCATTTTATATGAAGCGAACAGAAGGGTCCGTTCCGGGAATCTCTTCTTGCCCTGACGACGCCATGCATTCCATGAGTAGAGGAAAGAAGACGAAGTAGAAGTGACTTGCCTTAAATAAAAATATATCTGACATATAAATTAATCCTGTGCAATATGAAATCAAAATTCAACCCCCCCCCCCCCCCCCCTTTTTTTTTTTTTCCTTTTTGGCGTAGTGTTATCTTTTTATAGGGTGTAAATTGTCTAGGCAGGGACGAATGTTCATTCCAGATTGTGTGGCTTTCTCATGTGTGCATCATAAGCTATGCACACGTTAATATGTTCTTAAACACAATTGACCTCTGCGTTGTAACAATTACAAAAACCCACTCAATTCACGCCCACATGTCCAATGGACACGGTAAACAACAACAAAAAACGGCAATGGAGAACTATGAGTTTTCCCATGTGTATAAACGGCGAATTCTTGCTTGCTACATACATCCAGTTTTAACGTATGGCTGTGAATCCTGGACAATCGGTAGGTAGGTCAAACAATTTCTTGAGGCCTCAGAGATGTGGTTTTACAGAAGAATGCTTAGAATACCTTGGACAGCCAAAAAAAAAAAGCAACCAAGAGGTTTTGAAAGAGACAGGAGAACATAGACATCAGTAGGAGAGAATCATCATTTTTCGGCTATGTTATGAGAAGAGGGAAAATAGAACATGTTGTGACCACTGGAAAGAACTGTGGAAAGAGGGACAGAGGAAGACAACGAGAGAAGATTTTTGACAGTCATGATGCATGGCATGGAGGTGTGGCGGCACACGAACTGATACATGCTGCAGGAGATCGCAGATTATGGAGGGGGCATGATCGCCCACGGCAGTCGGCAAGGCACCTGATGATGATGATGATGATGATGATGAACGGCAACCCGATTTAAAAAATGTCAATTGAAACGCTTCCTAGTGTAATCGCTGATAACTCATCTCGTATCTATAATTAACGTACCACCACCCAGAATGCAGTGGCAAACTACTGAGGTAAAAAAAAAATACCTACTAAAACCACTAAAAGCCAACAAATGCCGAAGCAGGTTTACAACATCTTGTAAAGGATTTACAACAAACTTAACCCACTGAATCCGTCTAAAACAAAGATTGCATGTCCATCTTCACAGGGATTAGTGGAGACGAGGTGACCTTTAACAAAAATGGAGACAGTCTGGGTCGCTACGACATCCACCAGTTCCAGCGTGTGGAGGGCGACTCGTTTGCTTACATCAAAGTTGGGGAGTGGACTGACAGGTGAGTGGCGTATCTGTCTGTCTGTCTGTCTGTCTGTCTGTCTGTCTATCTATCTAATCTATCTAATCTATCTAATCTATCTATCTAATCTATCTATCTAATCTATCTATCTAATCTATCTATCTAATCTATCTATCTAATCTATCTATCTAATCTATCTATCTAATCTATCTATCTAATCTAATCTATCTAATCTAATCTATCTAATCTAATCTATCTAATCTAACCTATCTAATCTATCTAATCTATCTAATCTATCTATCTAATCTATCTAATCTAATCTATCTAATCTAATCTATCTAATCTAATCTAATCTAATCTAATCTAATCTATCTAATCTATCTAATCTATCTAATCTATCTAATCTATCTAATCTATCTGGTCTGTCGGTCTGTCGTTCTGTCTTCTTCTTTTTTTTTTCCTCTTCCTGCGTCTTCCCCCATTTCTTCGACGCCTTGATCGTACTTCTACTGCTTCTTCTTTTTCCTATTGTCTTACTGTTGCCGTTAGCAAGTGTTTGGTCCCCTGTAGCTTTACACACTAGGTGCAATAGCTGCGTCTTTACCTCTCCCGATATCTGCATACTTGTTCAGACATTTTAATTAAAGGGTTATCGAGCTGCAATGCGTTACCAACCCCACCCCAACCTCTTCTCAAATGGGGCTGCTATACACACTTGGAGTTAGTTTTACTACTGTTGTTTCTTGCAGCTGATGTCCATATTGTGTCCACCGCTGTTGGTTCCCCCTTGTTAAACCTTGCCTGCAGATGCTTCTTCTTCTTCTTTCGTTCGCATGAAATAAATTGTCTATATCTGCAAAGCCGTCTCTTGTATGAATTTCACTGTCTTTTGTAATTCACTAAGCGGCCCGTAAAGTTTGACTTCTACAAGTGTCTCTTTTGGCCAAATGTTTTGCCTGAAAGCGTTGAATATGGGACAGTCTTGAAGGATGTGATCTGTTGTTTCATGTGCCAGTCCACATGTACACATGGCCGATTGGCCAATCTTAAATTTGTTGTACATGTGGGAGTGAAGTCTATTGTGCCCTGTTCTAAGGCGAAGGATAATAACTTGCTCTGGTCTGTCCATAATATGGTAATCATCTTGTGCCAGTTTCGGTGGCATTCTGATTGATTTGATCATTCTCTTCTTCTGTTGATAAGAGACTGGTATGTCAGGTTGTTCTTCAGTTGCACCTTCCTTAGCTAGTTTATCAGCTTTTTCGTTTCCGGGAACTCCACAGTGGGAAGGTATCCACTGCATTACTAATTTACAGCGGTTGCCTAGTTCGGATAATAGTGTCCGTATGCTTGGTAATTTTCCAGACTGGAGTGACTGAAGTACTGCTTTTGCATCTGTCAGGAATACCACTGGTTGTGAAAAATACTCTGTATTTAGTAGTTTCTCTACCGCTATCTTGATGGCTTGAACTTCTGCATCATAGTTGTGACAGTGCTTTCCCGTTGGTAATTTGGCTGTATCCCTGGTATTATTAGGATACTCAATGTACACTCCCGCACCTCCGTTTCTGACTGCGCTTTCTGCTGACCCATCTGTGTAAACACGGACCCAAAGGTTCTGTGGGTATTCATCATCAAGTAAACTGAGGGTGGCTGTTTTGCGCTGCACACTGTTTTGTTCTTCCTTGTCAAATACCCCTTTCACTTCAGTCTTGATGTGTATTTGAAACTTATACTCCTCTCTCCAGGGGGTCCGTTCTGGGACAGCATTTAAGGATCTATCAGTTGCAGGTAAATCAGTGGTTTGTCTGCCGAGCCGTTTGGCCTGGTGGATAAAACTACTTCTCTTTAGTCGTCCCAAAGCTAAATTTTTGAATCTTTCATTCATAGGGTGACTGGGCATACTAAGAAACTTTTCTGCTTGTAAAAGCATCTTGGTGTCCCTGCGTTCACTTAGTGCTTGGGTCATCCCCATTTTCTCCATCACAGCTATAGGTGTTGATTTCATACTGCCTGTGGTAACTCTGAGTGCTTGATTTTGCACTTTGTCTAATTCTTGCAATGTGGTTTTTGATGCCGAACTCCATGCTGTTGATCCGTATTCAAGATGTGGTCGAACACTTTGTTGGTAAACTTTTCTAAGTATTTTCCCGCTAGCACCCCATGTGGTTCCACTTAGTTTTCTCAGAATGGCTACCCTCCTTCTGGCTTTGGTTGCTGCCTTGTTGTTGTGTTTTCTCCATGTTAATCTATCATCAAACGTTACGCCGAGGTATGTGGGCTCCTTATCCTCTCTCAGGGGTACTCCATTTATGTGCATGGCGCCTGATTTTTGTTTAGGAGAAAGGGTAAAGATAGTGGTGGTGCATTTGCCTATGTTGATGCTGACACACCATTTGTCGGCCCATTTAGCCATTGCATCTATGGCTCTTTGTAGCAGTCTGGTAGCCACTGTCGCATTTTCATTTGTACACCAGAGTACCAAGTCATCAGCATACATTGCAGCTTTAATTCCATGGGGTAGTTCAGAAAGCAGGTCGTTGATATAGACTAGGAAGAGTGTGGGGGACAGGACACCTCCTTGTGGGACGCCATGGCGCAGCAAAACTTTCTTGCTCTTAAGTCCATCTATCTGTACTCGGGATCTTCTGTTATACAAGTATGCTTTGACCCATTTGTACATACTCCCATTCACCCTGCAGTCTCTCAGTTTCTTCAGTAGACCTTCTTTCCAGACCTTGTCAAAGGCTTTCTTCAGATCTATCCATGCCGTTAGCACTAGCTTCTTTTCCTGGAAGGCATCCTCAATTTCTTGTGAAAGGTAAGTTGTCTGGTCTTCTGTGGAGTAGCACTGTCTAAATCCTGCCTGCTGCGGCGTGAAAATGTTTTCACTTTCCAAGTACCATTGGAGTCTAAGGTTGACAATACGTTCCATTGTTTTACAGAGGCAGCTGGTAAGACTGATCGGTCTATAGCTGGAGGCATCAGAACTGTCCTTTCCTGGTTTAAGCAGAGGTATTGTGATTGCTTCTCTCCATATTTGAGGAACTTTGCCACTGGTCCAACAATGATTAAAGATCTGTAGCAGCTTTATTTTAGCAGTTGTTCCAAGGTTCTTGATCATTTCGTTGGTGATTCCATCAGTTCCAGGTGATTTTCCCATTCTCAGCTTTGATATTGCTAATTCTAACTCGCTGGATGTAAATGCTGCCACCAATGCCTCAGGAATTATATCTTTTTGTCTTGTATGTTGTTTGTTTTCTTGAACCTCTCGCTGTTTCTCTGGGCTGACATTAATGTTGCTGTCTTCTGCAAAGGAATCTGCAAAGTGGTCAGCTGCCTGTTTTCTTGTTAGGATGGCTCCCTCTTTGCACAGTGCAATATAACCATTTCTCCCTGTATTCTCATCATTAATTTGCTTAATTAACCTCCACAACTTCCTTGTGTCTCTTTCAAAGTTTAGGGACTTTGTCTTTTCCTGCCAGCTTCTCCGTCTAGCCTGCAGTTTGGCTCTTTGAAATTTGGCCTTTGAATGTTGGTAGTTGTTAAACTGCTCTTGACAAGGTCTGGTGTCAGCCTGTTTTCTTTCTGTTTCCATATTGTTGTGCAGTTGCTCCAGATCGCAATTCCAGTACGGTTTGTATTGTTTACGCGCACCTCTTGGAACTGCTTCTAGGGCTGCCTGCAGTATGTGTTTGCTCAACTCTTGGACTACTTTTTCTACGTCGTTATCTGTGTTAGGATTTTCCAGCAGAACATTTGTGCGAAGCTGATATAACTTCCAGTCTGCCTTCTTAAAATTCCACCTTGGCAGTGTGCTGATCTCTCTCTTACAGACTGGCTTTCGATAGTTAGAAAGACTGGCCGGTGGTCACTGCCTCCTAGTTGCTTCCCAACAGTTCTGGTAACATTCAGTTCCATGTCTGCTGAATGAAAGGCTAGGTCTGGTGTCGAGGTGGTATGCCATGCTCTAGAGTAGAAGGTTGGTGGGTCGGTTGGCTTATTAACGAGGATGAACCTATTCTCATCCTACCAGTCCTCTAGTTTCTCTCCTCTCTGGTCCATATGATCATAGCCCCAACTTTGGGAATGGCTATTAAAATCCCCACAAATGATCATTTTTTCATTTATTAGTACAGTATCCAGTGCCTGAGGGCGGTCGCTCGGACAGTAATAGTTGGTCAGATGTAAATCTGCATTTTCTAACTTGAGCTCAAGAGTTTGATACTCAGCACCTTCCATGTATGTTTCGATCCGGCCCGCAAGAATGTTATTTTTGACCAGGGTAAGAATTCCACCTTTTCTCCTGTCTTTGCGGTCAGATCGGAAACACTGGTAGCCTCTGATCTTAAAGGCCATATCTTGCTTGAGATACGTCTCTTGTAGGCAGCATACATGTACATTCTCTTCGTTCAAGACGTTTTCTAATTCTAATTTCTTGGTATGTACTCCCTCCGCGTTCCAGTGCATTATTTTAAAGCTAGCTGTATTTTCTGCTTTTCTGGTTCTACGGGGCATGAGGGGGAGGCTTCGAGTATTTGAAGCTGGACTCTTTCTTCTTGTCGTAGGCCGGTAAATCGAACCACGTGTACGTGAGTGGGTCTCATGGTGGAAATCAAACTTATTAGCAGATATAGAAATATTCCCTGTTGCGTTTGTGCGTGGCATCCTGATTGCTGTGGTGCGCCTCCTGGCTGGTTGCCTCCGACTTCAGCACCTTGTTATGCTAGAGTAGACTGGGGTCTTACCCGTGGACTCCCATGTTTATAATGGGAGCGTGGCTCCTACGCGGTTACATTATCGGAATTAGGACACGGCCGCAGATGCTTCTATGTATATAGTTCTTTGTGGAGCAGTTTCTGTTGCAGCTGCTGTGGTTTTTCTTGCTATTAATGCCGTTACCATTCTTGTGGTTATTGTTACTATTGTCTGTATTGTTGCTGTTTGTGTTGATGCTAGTGCCGACGTTGTCATTGTCGTTACTAATGTAGTGTATGGCTACAATTGCTGTTGATGGCAGGGTTATCATTGAGACTGTTCTTGATGTCGTTATTGGAGTTGTTGTTACTGATGTAGTGTGTGACTTCAATTGCTGTTGATGGTAGTTCTCATTGTGTTCTTGTGTCGTTATTGGAGTGTTGTTACTAATGTAGTGTATGGCTACAATTGCTGTTGATGGCAGGGTTATCATTGAGACTGTTCTTGATGTCGTTATTGGAGTTGTTGTTACTGATGTAGTGTGTGACTTCAATTGCTGTTGATGGTAGGGTTCTCATTGAGGCTGTTCTTGATGTCGTTATTGGAGTTGTTGTTACTAATGTAGTGTATGGCTACAATTGCTGTTGATGGCAGGGTTATCATTGAGAGTGTTCTTGATGTCGTTATTGGAGTTGTTGTTACTGATGTAGTGTGTGACTTCAATTGCTGTTGATGGTAGGGTTCTCATTGAGGCTGTTCTTGATGTCGTTATTGGAGTTGTTGTTACTAATGTAGTGTATGGCTACAATTGCTGTTGATGGTAGGGTTATCATTGAGGCTGTTCTTGATGTCGTTATTGGAGTTGTTGTTACTAATGTAATGTATGGCTACAATTGCTGTTGATGGCAGGGTTCTCATTGAGGCTGTTCTTGATGTCGTTATTGGAGGTGTTGTTACTAATGTAGTGTATGGCTACAATTGCTGTTGATGGTAGGGTTATCATTGAGACTGTTCTTGATATCGTTATTGGAGTTGTTGTTACTAATGTAGTGTATGGCTACAATTGCTGTTGATGGTAGGGTTATCATTGAGACTGTTCTTGATGTCGTTATTGGAGTTGTTGTTACTGATGTAGTGTATGGCTTCAATTGCTGTTGATGGTAGGGTTATCATTGAGACTGTTCTTGATGTCGTTATTGGAGTTGTTGTTACTAATGTAGTGTATGGCTACAATTGCTGTTGATGGTAGGGTTATCATTGAGACTGTTCTTTATGTCGTTATTGGAGTTGTTGTTACTAATGTAGTGTATGGCTACAATTGCTGTTGATGGTAGGGTTCTCATTGAGGCTGTTCTTGATGTCGTTATTGGAGTTGTTGTTACTGATGTAGTGTATGGCTTCAATTGCTGTTGATGGTAGGGTTCTCATTGAGACTGTTCTTGATGTCGTTATTGGGGTTGGTGCTAGTGATATTGTTGTTGTCAACAAGGGCAACATGAATGTTTTAATAATCTTTTCGTGGAAAGTAAGGTAAAAATATATCAATCGATTATTAAATAGCTGGACCAGACTTGAATTGTAATTTCTTCTTTCTTCTTTTGTCCTACTAATGATGCCGTGAAGTGTTGCAAAGAGGAGTACGGTGACGTTTTCCATAATTGTGTAGCTTGTGTTAATATCATATTGCGTTTCTGTAGTCTCTCTTTTACTTCATCCACCCATCTCTTTATTTGTCTTTCTATCCATCGCAGCACTCTCCATATCCCCATATTTTTAAAATTTAGTCTCTAGCCCCCTTCTCCATGTTTTTTGGTCTTCCTTTATTTCTATGCCAATGTAGGTTTCAGTGCAAAGACATTCTATTACATTCCCCCCAGATTTTCTCAACGTGTGTCCTATCCACTGCCAGCGTCTTTTATTTACCTCTTGGTGCACAGGAGCTTGTTTAGTTTTCTCCCAAAGCTTTATAGTAGTGATTCTATCATGCTATTTAATTTCCTCTATTCTGCGCAGGCACCAGTTAATCAATGTTTGTAGTTTATTAGTAATTGCCTTAATTGTTATCCATGTTTCTGCTCCATACAACAGTACTGATTGATATTAGAATATACAATGTTAACTTCAGAATTTTTTTTTTAAATCTTTTCTTACCTCCACAAATCTCTGGTGCTATGAAAGCTTTTTGTTTTCGTATTTTAGTATCTCTATCTGTTGCCCCATCTTTATCTACATTACTGCCCAAATACATGTACTACTCCACGTCTTGGAGTGGAAAACCATTAAGAAAAACTACATTACTATTTCCCGTTTTGTTTAGTTTTACACAATAATGACTAAAAATGTATGAAGTTGCATCTTCACTAAATTTTAGCTGTAATCGACCTTTGGTCCTAGAGTTTCTTTTAGACGTACTCGTTTCCTCGTTGCTTTTTTTGTTTCTTCATTTTAGTGTCTGTTTAGTAATTCTGTGTTCTCTTTTTCACATGATGTAATAAGTATACCGTCATCTTCTCTGTCTTACAACTATTAATACTAGCAGTGTTCCAGACAATTATGTTATTCCTTCGTCATTCTTGTGTGTATCTCATTTAATATTTATCAGTTTACTTATGCATTTCCCGTGTTTTTCAACCTTTTTTTTCCGGTGGCGCCCCCTTGAATCTATGGTAGGAATACCATGGGACCCCCCGCCCACCAGCTTACACAAATAGGATTAACGCTAATTAAATTCACGTGTTAACTTTTTATTCTAATTCTGTTAAAAGTCCATGCCGTGTGGCGCTGGTAGTCGTCTTATCCACAACCTTCTGCCTCGTGTACTTTCAATTAACTATGACACAGATGATCTTCCATGTCTTTATATCAAGCTGTCCAGAATATGGTCTCTCTGTCTCCCTCTGCCTCTCTTCCCTTTCAACTTTCCTACCGTCACGATATACTCCTTCTCATCACATAACTAAAGGCTATAGATTGTCTCTTTCTGATGAGATCAATCGATTCCCTTCGTGACTCAGTTTCTTTCAAGACATCTTCATTACTCTTTTCATCTGGTCAGGGTATTCTCATCATTCGTCTATAAAACCACATCTCCGCATTTTCCAAAAAAAGTTTTCACTAATTTACTAACTGTCCATGATTCGATTCCGCATATCAGTATAGGATTTACATAACTTTGAACAATTATCTTTCTCGTCTCAATCCCATTTAACACATTTAAACAACACAGATTATGACAAAACAAATGCACTGCATCGCCGCTCTCCACACCCCGGCTGAAACCACAGGTCTACGCATACATTCTAACTATATCATTGTATAGTTTTCCCTGTGTGTCCTATAATGTAACCCACTCTTTTCCCCACTATTTGATTCACTGGAATGCTGGCTCTCTCTGAAAGGTCGACAATATTGACTAAATTCTTCTGTCAGTCCGCTATCTCCCTGTGGAGCATAGGTCCTCAGCAACTTTAATCAAATAGTACTATCATTAGCTTTTGCATACAGCTCCAATCTTGACCTCCCTTTTGCGTGTCGATTCCTTTACTGCGTCTGATGTCCATCCTATTTCGTACAGAATTTGCATATTCCGACTGCCAGTTATGGAGATCTTCATATGTCAACGAGGGGGCTGCGTGGTCTTGGGGCATGGTGTCCGCCTCGAGTGGTAGAGGTTCCGGGTCCAATCCCCGGTCAGGGCTGGAATTTGTTCGCGTGGACTTGGACTTCTAGTAATTTAACCTGGTCTCTTGGTTTTCAGATGAGACGCCCGTGTGCATTGCTGCGTACGTAAAAATTCCTTGGTAGTTGGAAGTCGAAAAAAGTAGCCTAACGGTGCTGTCCGGGCACAATTTGGAGTTACAAATCTACCCACAGTATTTCAGGATCCTCGCCAGTGCTACAGAGCCTGTGCGCTGTGCTGAGTTTCTGCGGACTCAGACTTGAGCTAGAAAATAACAAAGCATCTATGGGTTATTACCCGTGTGCCGTGATGTTGATTCGTTGTTCAAAACCTCAAACCTCAAATTCTATGTCAACGGAGGTGTTTCTACAATCCTTACTTCTTTCAGTTTTCTCTGCACTGTGTCGTTCTTCTAATAGAAGAATCTTGACTCATCTTGACGCTGGGTATCGCTTGTTCCTCTTGTTGATTTGTCCATGGTTTAGTTGGTTTTTTCTTGGCTATTGTATTTTACGACATAAGATACCCAACCCTACACTTAGTTGCTTCTTACGACATACCTAGTACTATTTAGCGTTTCTATTCTTTGCTTCCTGTGAGGATTATGATAACAGACGGGCGAGTGATTCTGCACAACCATTCAATTCAATCCATTCTGTGCAGGTATGTACAATGAATACGAAAAGAAGAGGGACCCTTTTTCAGACGTTCTGGGCATATAAAGTTAGACGTATATTTTATAGACTAATCGGCTCCTGGTAGTTGATGTTAACATCATGCTAGCCGCCTTTACTTCCCATGACTCTACCAGGTGCACGTTGAGGGCGGCGCTGACTTAGGAGACAGTCATTTTTGAAAATCAAAACGAAAGTACGGCCCCCTCAGGACCTGAACACACGACCTTCGGATCCGCATGCCAGCGTCTATTCGCACCACCACGGCGGCTTCCTGCAATGAATGCTTGTAGTTTATTTATATTTATTTTAGTCACCGCCGTTTGCTGGCCCCATGCGGTAGCTCTGATAAGATAAGTGAAAATAACTAAGGATCTCTTCTCACGCCTTGCGTGCATCTGGCATATTTTTATAGACCAGTCGGCACTAGGTGGGTAATATAGTTAGCATTACACCTGCCGTCTTTACTCTCCGAGGACATCCATGCTGGTACCCATTTTAGGCTGGGTGGACCTGTGACGCCCCATACGATGATAAAAATCCACGCAGCCAGCAGTGGGTTTTGATCGCGGCACGTTGGAATTACGAGTCAGAATCGCGACGCCGAAGCCACGGACGCTGCGCTCTGATAAGACGGTTTTAGTTACATATTTTATGGTTTTCACTTGTTACAATTGTTTCTGTCTTTGCCGTTTTAAAATCCTGTCAACGATTCCCTCCCATATTGTTTTGTTATCTGTTTATGGTTATCTCAAAGAACTTCGTAATGACCCGTAAGATTGGAAAAAAGTACTAGGAAAACAGAGTTGAATACCTGGAATGTTTTTGCCAAGTGGATGTGGCTAAACAAGAATGCTGACGACCGTAACTCTGGTGATCGTACGATCACGCTCGGTAGGTGATGTGGTCAACAGCACGCCTACTGTCTTTACTTCCCAGGACTTGACCAAGTACCCATTTAACCTGGGTCGACCTGAGAGCCAGGGTCATTTTAGAAAAAAAAAAGTCAGGCTCCATTAAGACCTGACCCCACAACATTCAGATCCGCATTCAGGCGTCTATGCGCTAGACTACGACGCCTCCCGTTTCACTTCGAGATATAACACAATACATCACTTGTTTTTACAGTGATAGTGCACGCGATCATTTATTGTTCGTTCATGATGAGGCGTCGAGTGCTGTGTCAGAGGAATCAACCCGGCTAATAGATGCTTGCAACGACATTCTGTGACCCCACGTACGTGCCAGGTATTGATCACTGTGAACGCGGTAACAAGCCAAATCGGATTTTCAGCTCTGGTCTAAAACTACAAGGATGCAAGCGGATGATTCGTCATTAGCGTCTTCGTAATTAGTTTAGCTAGAAATACGTTTTTCGAAGCGAGAAAGTCGTCAGCTTTTGTGTGAACACTGTCTGGGATGCATGAATTGTGTCTATTGTTATATGTATGTATTTCGACCTCCTTATGTGCTGTCTGGTGTGTGTATATAAGCTGGCCGGACTATATATATATATATATATATATATATATATATATATATATATATATATATATATATATATATATATATATATATATATAGTCGGGTCGGTATGTATGATGTTCGGTCTGTATATAATATCTGGTTTAAAAATCATCACTCATTTAAATATAATGCAAGGGGGCTGTGTTAGCGCCGTCGATAGAAGACTCGCTTTCAAATTCAGCTGCGACTGGTGCAGCCTACGGCCGGTGTTTGAAACCGGGCGGATCCCACGGTTCACCCAGCTTCTAGGAAATGGGTACCAGATTAAACACTCTGGGGTAAATGGAGGAATGTCGTTGTAGCTGCTGAGTTGCGTGCGGGCGGCGACACACATGGACAGTTTCTTATCAGTTGTCGGTACTGGTGGCAGAGCATTTATGGTTTATAACTGTGCAATGACGCTGGTTCACATCTCCCGACTCTACCTTTACACATAAAAAAATTTTTTTCCACGCCTTTAAGCGTATAGGGCATATAGGGCAATACCGCCTTTACTTTCCCAGGACTGCACCCGGTACCCTCTCAAGGCTGGGTCGACCTGGGAGCCAAGGTCATTTTTGAAAAAAGTCCGGCTCCGCCAGAGAGCACACCCACGACCTTCCTAGCGTTTAGCCGATCCGCCACGGGGATTCCCACCTTTACGTATAATGCTGTCAATTCTCTTTATGTCTCATCTGTATATAGGCTGTCCTGTCTGTCTAAATGCCATGTGTCTGTTTTTATGCTGTCTGGTCTGTGTATATGCTTTCTTATCTGCATATATGTTGTCTGGTCTGTCTATTTGATGCGTGGTCTCTCTACACGCTATTTGATCTGTATATCTCCTTTCTGGCCTTTGTGTGTTGACTGTCTGTATATGCACCGCTTTATTGTCTATATACACTATCCAGTTTTATATGTGTATATATATATATATATATATATATATATAATATATAGATATATATATATATATATATATATATATATATATATATATATATATATATATATATATATATATATATATATATATATATATATACAAAAACACACACATATATAATTTATGTTGATGGAATAATTACCCTTGGCGCATACATCTATAAAGAAGACTTTCTGGCTTTAAGAGGCCTTTTACAACCAGACCATGGTATTTCAAGACCATTGTTTGCAATCGCATGTTGACTGTTATAAACAAAATGTTTACACATATACACACAAAATGTTCTGCTTTTTTTTTTTTTTTTTTTAATTGGTTAGTTGCGTATCCTTTACAGGACGCAGCAGAACCAACCCCAACAGCTAGCTGGCTGGTTTTTTTTTTTTTTTTTTAAATAGTTGGCGAAAAGGTCCTTACGCCTAAACATTTTCAATGACTAGATGACAAAGAGCTGCCAGTTGATTGTTTGAACTCGAAGGCATTCTTGTGTGCAATGTAAACAATTTCACTCATTAAATTGCAAAAACTGAAAAAAACTGAAAAAAAAAATAGTAGAAGGCATGGTACCAGAAAGGAAGGGCGTTGGCCGACCAACGCGAAGATGGGCACAGGATATAGTTGATTCCTTGTGTAGGAAAGTACATAAGGCGGAAGAGCTGGCAGGAGACCGAGTTTCTTTTAGGCAGACAGTGGTGAGGGCGACATTCTGCAAAGAACCTGCTACATTATGGTAATTATCTATTATATAAATATTTACAGGATACTTATGCGTTTCGGCTTTTTAGGATTATGTTTAAAGTGCTTTTTCTCAGAGACACATCTCTTGCCTTCTTTGCAATTAGTCTCAGTGCGTCTCATGACCTGTATTCTAACATTAATGCACGTTATTCCAATAGTAATTGAAACTATGTATTCCCTAACTGTTATTGTTGGATTTTTTCTTTTAAAACCCGACATAAATAGGAGTCAAGGAGCAATCGCTTGTCTTAACCGAGGTCAAGCTTTAACCTTTTGGAATGAAACAGGTTTTTATTCTTCTTTGCCTTCATTCCTGCGGAAAGTTGTGGTTGCTCGTCTACTGAACGTTGCGTGCACATCGGTTTTTACAGAAGTGACTTATGTCTATGCAGATTATTGGCTCCTTGCCTCTCAGGCAGATGCACCCCGACTACAAATCCCATTCAGTTGACTCTTACGACATGCATGTTGGCAAGGCAGTTTGTCTATTCTTGATGTGCCCTCGGTGGGACCCCGGACCCAAACAAGGAAAAAAAAGTTTATTAAAGTGAGACTAATGTCAGAAAAAGTGGATCAAAGGATGTGAGCTGTTTTGTACTGAACAAGTTCAGAAAGGAGAGTACGCGGCAGCTTGAAGCGTTATAATCGTCAGTGTACTCCTTCCATCAGAGACTGTTAGTAGCATAACCGCTAGACGCTCAGTGTCAGGCCTCTTGGTCTTGGTTCAAATCCGCACTAAGGGTAATTATTTTTCTTTCTTGACAACTGACTGTAGATCTCAGGTCGACCAGCTTGAAACAGGTACCATGCAATGTCCTGAGAAGTAAATATGGCCGGTCTAATGCTGATTAGCTCTTGCCTAAAATGGGGGATTATGCACGGCAAAATGTTCAGATTCGCAGTTGTTTGTGCTTCCGACAGCGTTTTTTCTAATGTAGTTCCCACACATGGACGGTAGTCTACAGTTTCGCGGTCTGTGCAGCTGAGTTTAGTGGCGTGAGCTGTATTTTTCCTATGGAATACCTTTCATTTGTGCAGCGGTTGTGTCGTTGTATTCAGTATGATCGGTTGCTCGTGTAGGTTCCAGGACCCAAAAGCATGTCGTATGAGTCGACTAATAGGGAGCTTCCTTTGAAGTCGGAGTGCATCTCCATGAGAGGCAAGGAAACAGCAGTCTTCCAACAAATGAGTAAGATCTGTAAAACGGATGCACACGCAGGTTCTGGAACAGGACTGCAGTCCAAAAGTGGATGAACAACTAGAACTTTCCGCCAGAGTTTACAGCTGGTGAACGAGAAGAAGAAGAAGAAGAGGAGAAGAAGAAGAAGAATATGGTCGGTAGTTGGATTACAGGTGAGCTGGTGAAAAACCGTATGTAATAATTCTACGTGTGTATAGCCAACTGATTCTGCCCGACTACTTCCATCAACGACAAACTGCATTTCTGTTGGTGACTGTTGGCTTTGGCGCTTCTAGCAACTGTCATATGCATTTACTGCGTGCGCATATTTCTAGATTATTCAGTGACTAATTGTTTATTCACCAGTTTTTCAGATGCGACTTTGAGGGACATTTCATTTGATTTTAACTGGCACAGGAACGGAACAAGTTTTGGGTCAACCGATTGCGCTGAAGTTGAAATCTTGATTAAGACTAAGATTAATGCTGACCACATCACCCACCGAGTTCCGACTGTTCTATAAATAACTATAGGTCAAGCGGGATACGCCTGACTGGCTAAAGATTCTTTTATTTCCCATACTAAGCTCTTGAAGAAAAAAAAATCAAACCCTGAGATTCAATGGCGCCCGTCTTATTTTTTTTTTCTTCTAATCATAAATTAAGCCCACGCAGTTCACAATATTTGCGAAGGTTAATTAAACCTGCCTCCCGCCTTTCCTACAGGATGCAGATCTTCCGCGTAATCCTGTTTAATTTCTATTAATCCTCACCGGCTCAAAAATTATGAATAAATTATCATTCACAGTGCTCTTCAAACGAGACTCGGCCTGTGGGGCGGAAAATGGACTTATCCGGGAGCTGGTGAAAAGATCCTTCTAGACATAAAAGACTTAACCATCATTATCATGTGTTTCACCTGGTATATAGAAATGAGGTCGAGGCTGTTGAAGATTATAAATTTATATTACGTGATTATCCCGTGCTTCTATATCAAATACAGGTTTGATTGCCTGTCTTTTGTGTTATTTTTAAATGTACAGATATATTTGTACTCAGAGATAGAAAGAGTGGGTGAGGTTTCATTAAAAAGGCGACATGACACTGAAGAAAATAGAACCTCATTTATAACGTCACAACATCCAGCATGAGAATGTAAGTGGATGTCTAGGCAATAACGGTAGCTTTCTGATGCCTGATAAATTGTTGGGTTGGTTAGTTGCGTATCCCTTACAGGACGTTGCAGCACCAACCCCAACTGCACCTGGCTGTTGTGTGGTTTCTCTAGGCAAATCTACGTCTAGTAGTTCTGATAAATTGTAGTGGTACAAAAATATACCCTTCTGAAAATCAATTGTACTATGATAAAGATTTACCATTGCATCGATCACTTTTACTATGACATAGATATACCAGTCTTGAGATTAAGTTTAAAGCCACTAAGATATACCATACTAGAGATCAATTGTACTATGACTAAGATATACAATACTAGAGATCAATTCTACTGTGATAAAGATATACCATTGTATACATTAATTGTACTGTGACAACCATATACCATTCTGGAGATCAATTGTACTGTGACCAAGATGTATCATTCCAGAGGTCATCTGTACCGTGACGAAGATATACCAAACCGTTCTGGCGATCAATTGCAACGAATCACCGGTGTGCAGGTGACAAATGATTTCATGTGATACTGAGAAAAAACGAACGCATACTTCAACCATCTGAAGGTATAAAAACATTCTGTATAGAGTCGTTACGTCAAAAAAATTTAAAGAACAGATTTTTCACCGCCATCCCCTACCCTAACGAGAGTCATTTAGAATGCCACAGTCGCATGTCGTTGTGCTAAAACGAGAGTACAAACTGAATAACAAAACTCTTAACAAATCTCAGCATGATATGTAACTGAGAAATAATGGTGCCGATTCTTTCCCATCAGATGATTAACGTTACAGTTTCCAAGGCCAAGCTGGCTTTGAATTCACTGGAGTTTACTAGGAAAGGTCAATATTGTGGAGCAATGCAGTCAATAAATAATATCGTTGCAGTTCTTGTTGCCGTTGTTGTTGATCCTCTTCTTCGTTTTGTATTTCTTTTCTTTTTTTTTCCACCAAGTTTAACGTAACGGCCCTGGATGTAATGATTTAAATGCTGAGTAGGGATTCTCCTCTCAACACATCCCCTCCACCAGATTAACTAGACTAATATCCGAGCTATGTTGCTCTCAGACAAAGTCCTGGAAATCCAAGAAAACAGCCATATTGGCTCGTTAATTACTTTAACATTAGCTGCACTTGGTACCCACAAGAGAAGGAAAGGAGTTTTAGATGTCTATATCATTATACTGAATGAATTATTAGACAGGGCAAATGACTCCTCCCGTCCAACCTTCTCCCGGTATTTAATAATTACAGAATTATTATCATTATTATTTGAGCCTCCACCAAATGTAATTATATCCTTCAGTTTAGTTAAACAGGTAAGACTGAATACACTTGGAATTTAACAAACGATGTAGTATAAAACTTGACATACAGCTTTATTTACTAACAATCAGTTCAATGCAATTCACAGTTTGTTGTGTTTACACAGTGACTGGTTAATGTTATGATAGTGATGAGATGCTTTAGCGAGAAAACAGCTCCTGGGGTTAGAGTGGTGTGATGATGGTGATGGGTTAACGAAAAAGATGTTAACGTAACTTATAAAGCCTCTGACAGCCGTGAGGCACTGTCAAGCTTGTCCACCTCTTCCAGCTTCTTCCCTGCCTGTTGTCCGCCTGTTTCTGCTTATTCTCCACCTGTTTCCCGCCTGTTTCCAGCCTGTCGATCTCCAATTACATTGGTTCGTACATGCGACGTTAGTTCTATCAGAGCAGTCGTCTCACCCCGACGGGAGCTGTGAAACAAACACATATGTGTAGTATCTATACTTACACTAAAAATGCATACATGAATACAATAAATATATATATATATATATATATATATATATATATATAATACAATAATATATATATATATATATATATATATATATATAGACATAACATTTCTTCTCAATCTTTCACATTCTCTCTAGTCTAGTCTGAAGGTCGTCTTACATGGACGTCACATATCCTGCCTTCCCTCTCATGTACTGTCATGATAGTTGACTTCCTAGGTCTGCTGTCCGTCTTCACTCAGACTTCCAAATATTGTTTTAACATGAACACGTGGAGCAGGTTATGTGCTGAAAACTCAAACCATTTTATATGTGCATGTTGTCTGAATATTATCTTTCCAGTGAGCACATGGTGAGCTATTCAAACTCTGCACATATGGGCATGATTTTCCCACAGTCCAAGCATATGTTTTGGGTTGATAATGGAAACAATATAATTACATTTCATTATAGCAAATGTCATTGTTCACATCTTATTTTATACACATGAAAACATACAGTGAAAAACATGTGACACAAACATACAAGAAATATGAATAGTTTAGCAGTTCCCTAACTGAGATACTGAATACTCACAAAGAACTATTTCAAGCATAATGTGTAGACAAATTAGGACAGGAAGTATAGACTAAGCTAGCTCCTAACCTATGAATATAAGATTAAAAATAATATTTACCCATACATGGAAATTTTCCAGCAATCGCCAAACCAGAATCAAACAATCAGAATTACTTCTAATGTCGATCTATGTTTGTGGCTTTGTTGGCGGCACTATGAGATAAATTTCTGAAGCTACTAGTATACTAGTCTATCTAATGTCTATCTATCTAATGTCCAAATTAAACTCCTCCCCTTTCTAGGTTCTACTGGAGAAGATCTAAGCCCCGCCCAAGAAGTACCTTGCAAATCAAATTAGCTAACAAGTGGCCTGTCACTCAAGGTGAACGGCCTTGACCAATGTTTCGACATTCTTAAATGGCAAACAACTGTTCACCTGATAATTTCACTGACATGTGTGAAACTCCAGCCACTGGACGCCGTCAGGTCTACCAGTCCACTTTATTCCCCTGATCCAGTCTGTTCAAAGCCCCACTCAGTCTGTGTTATGTAACATTTCTGACACTAAGGTTCAGCTCAGGGGAGATAATCTCAGGTGTGATAATTAGTTCCCCGTTTGCTGTCCCTGACAGACTGTGGCCAGGAGATAACTTTATGACACTGGCACATGAAAGGAATTTCTAGCTCAGGTATAAAGTAAGCTAATATTACACAAGGCTGGGTCGCTTTGTCTGGGCTAAGGACGGGTAACAATTAAATCCCCGCGGTTTAAAGTAATATTTGGTTTAAGGGCATAGTAAATATAATTCTCTGTCTCTCAATAAACAGAAGAAATTATTACAAGTACTAACTTCTTGAACCACTGAGGTCATTTCGTGACACCAAGAAAGGAAGTAGAAAAGTATATTGAAAAAGAAAAAAAAAAAGAAGAAAAAGATAACGAAAAGAAGAAGATGAAAACAAAGAAGAGGAAGAAACAAAATAATAATAATAATATTAATAATAATTATAATTATTATAATAATAGGAGGGAGAAGAAGAAGAAGAAGAAGATAAAGAAAAAAAAAAAATAAATAAAAAGAGGAGGAGGAGGAGAAGATGGAGATAGGGAAATGGAGATGGAGACGGAACCAAGTGTAATGAGGAGTTAAAGGACGAAAACGACAAGAAAAATGTGAATATCCCAGCAGGGAATAATAGCAGATAAATCAATGCCAAGCAAATGAGGCGAAAGATATACTTTATTATAATCTCATGTGCGTTTTTAAGACCTCCGTAATTACCTTCAAATAAATTTACACGCAAAAGGACAGCGCAAACAAAAAAATACAAGCAGAACCCTAATAACGAAAAAATACATAAGGAAAATGTGTGCGGATAATGTTATATAGCCTTTTTGAAATTCCTGAGAAAGGGGTTGCAATTAGGACAACAAAATAGAATGATGAAGGTTATTTTGGGCAAATTACTCCCCTTGGACAATGGCATTCCTATGTTACCGGACATCTACGGGAGAGATTAGTTCTAGAAGCTTTTATGTTTCTTCTGGTGTGTAGGGCCAGAAAACTGGAGGATGTCAATTGTACACTCTCTTGACATTTTAGAAATATCACTAGACGATTTGAGGATGTCTAGTGTGCGTTTTCTTGACATTTGAAACATGTCGCTTGAAGATTCGTGCATATCAGATGTATATAGTCTCTTGACATTTGAGATGACATTAGACGATTCGTCTATGTCAGTGTTTTCCAAAGTTGGTACTATCACTCCCCGGGGGCGCTGTTGCTGTCCAGAGGGGCGGTAGCAACCTGGATCAAATTTTAGGGGGCGCTGAGATGTGGGGAGGGGGGGAGTAGCAGTCCCAAGTGTGCAGTCGGAAAAGATTGAAAAGATAAACAAACGAACAGTGGTAGCGAGAGAGAGAGAGAGAGAGAGAGAGAGAGAGAGAGAGAGAGAGACAGAGAGAGAGAGAGAGAGAGACAGAGAGAGAGAGACAGAGACAGACAGACAGACAGAGACAGAGAAAGAGAGAAAGAGAGAGACAGAGAGACAGAGAGAGAGAAATCCTTTTGATAAACTCTTTGCACCTTTCTCGGGACCTATGAAGCGATGCTTGCCACTCTGCAGGGAGAATGCCTGTCTTCACCTTTCTCAACATATTCTGTTAGTCAGTTACAATGACGACATGTGTGTATACAGCTGATTCACAAGCCAGCAGAAGGCAAAATTGATGGCCTTTCCCTGAATTTTCCACTAGGCCGTTAGTGAAAGCCAGTCACCAGTGTGGGTTCCTGGACCCTGTTATAGGGAAAACAAGAATAGACCCACTGCCTACCCAAAAGCATGTCGTAAGAGTCGACTAATTGGGAGCTCTCTTCGAAGTCGGTGCATCTGCCTGAAAGGCAAGGAACCAACAATCTGCACAAAATATGTCAGATCTGTCAAACAGACGCAAACGCAATCTTCAGGTTCTGGAACAAGACTGCTGTCCAGAAATGGACGAACAACCACAACTTTCCACCAGAGTTTATATCTGGTGAACGCGAAGAAAAAGAAGAAAGAAGAATTGAAGCCAGTTGTACGTTCTTTTGCCGTGTTGGCCACATAGCCAGGCCATTGGTGGATGTCACTTACATTTTGTAATTTAATGGACACATCAGATATGCAGTTCTTGAAGAAAGCAGTAAATTAAACCACAGCAAAAAAGACGTCAAAACAATACGTAACGTTGTGAAGGTATTGTTGTCAAAGGCAGTTGATGTTTATAGTCCGAAGGAGACGGACGTGTGGATCCTTGAGGACGCTTTACCCCGGGATCCCACGGAAGCAAACGTTGTATAAAGTTGGATCCTTGAGGACGTTTTACCTCGGGACTCCAAGATAGACCTCAGCAGGAAGCTGGTGAATAGTCACAGTTCGGCAGTAAGCCGGTATACTTTCATTACTTAATTCAGATTGCGGAGCCGAAGACAAAGATAATCATCTGGATCTCAAGGTCGGACTGCGACCTATCGTGAGGACATATCAGTCCATGGATGTACGAGTGAGCTTTTGTTGATGTGCTTGATTATTAATTGCATATTTTATCCTCGTGTTGATCATTGCATTTGTCAATACACAAATGGAACTTTAAAAAGAGTTCTCGTTCCGCTACGTTTGGGAAGCTTCAGCATTCATCATGTTGTGTTACTCTTGGCCAGTGGCATGTTAAGTGCTGATGCCATTTGTTACATTGCGACATCCCCTAGTCACTTTGGTACGCCGCCAGTCACAATAAAGCCAACGCACGTCACAGCACGTACATGTCAAGTACCGGAACAAGACCAAAGTCAGGAAGTAAACGAACAACAAGAACATTCCGCAAGAGTTTACAATCATGAAATTTAATAAAAAGTAAAACTCAAACGTGACTGCTTAGAAGTCATCTCGGAATCATCATGTTGCCATATCTCCCACCCACTTCATGCTAAAGTACATGCGCAATGGCGTTGGTCCCTATATCGGTGTTCGCTGCAGGAGCTACTGAGTTTAGTGCTTGGTGCAGCCCTGTGATCTGTGAAATGCCTTTCATTCGTGCAGCTATTGAGTCGTGGTATTGAATACAGCCGGTTGCCGGTTTACGTGTGAGCTAGTGAAATACCTTATATAATAATTCTACGTTTGAATAGTAACGGACTACTAACTTATCGTACCGGACTACTTCCGCCAACGTCAAACTGCATTTCTGGTAGCGACTGTTGGCTTTGACTCCTCTAGTAGCTGCCATATGCATTTGCTGCGTGCCCATATTTCTGTATTGTTCCGGGACGAATTGTTTTTTCACCACTTTTTTTTTTTCAAATCTGACAGTGAGGGAGCTTTCCTTTGATTTGCACTGGCACAGGATCGGAGCAAGTATTGTGAAACCCAATAGGACTAGGACTGGGACCTCATATCTCTACGCAGCCTTTTGTCTGGCGTAGTGACAACACGCTTAAATACAGACGTTCCTTGATGTCCTGTTATCCAGTCGTCTCCTTGTGAGATGCAATTTTTCATTATTTGAAGCCCTACCCTGGCTCTTGCCAGGGGCCGCAATATAACCAGGCCATAAATATGGTTTAATGGCTGAACTCGGTTTCTGGGACCTTTCCACTGGTGAGCCTCATTCACATGGTGGCACATTGTGTCATCGGGTGTTTATCGCTTGTGTGATATCATGGTGGGGTAGAAAGTCAGTTAGTCAATGTCCTGATGCCAAAGTATCCCCAAAAAAAATTTATGATCTCAACCATTGATTCTTGTACCCCTGCATTTCTATTGCAGTGACGTACTTCTCGTGACGTATCTAAAAACGTATAGTGTTTAGTATACCCAGTTTTGTTTGTGAACTAATGTCTTTCAATGCGTCATCGTTACCATTTTGTGTTTTATTCTTCTGCCATGGGGCGCATGAATAGGATTTCTCACCCGCATTAGGCGTCACCTCCCCCCCCCCTAAATCTTAAAGTTTAACAACTCTGTGAGGCAACACATTTTTTTCCGATGTTAACTTTTAAATTTTTGTTTATTCTATTCATAATCCCCATCCTCATCCTTTGCAGAACTTCGCTATGTATCTCACGAACTACCTGAATAAAGAAAACAAACTCGGTCTCTCGCCAGCTCTCCCGCGTCGTGCACTTTCCTACCCAAGATGTCACTTATATCCTGTGCCCATCTTTGTGCTGGATAGTCCCGCCCCTCATTCCAGGTACCAAGACTTCTAATATTATTTTTCTCCCACATTCCACTGTGGCGAATGTTATGGTAACAATATTTGTTATCAGTACAAGATACTTTTTACTAATATTCATAGATAATCGGAATACTATTCCAATTTGTTTGTATCTATATCTTTTTTTTTTTTTTTTCACATTTTCAGTACAGTAATATTATGTTTATAATTATTTAAAAGGTCCCTTAGACCTAAAGGGCATATAGGGCTAGATCTATATTTTATAGACCAATCGGCACAATATGAGTGATGTTGTCAGCATCACGCCGGCTGCCCTTACTTCCCGGGACTACACCCGGTACCCACTCAAGGCTGGGAGGCAAGGTCATTTTTTTAAAAGAGCCTGGCTCCGCCACGGAGCGAGCCCACAACCTTCGGATCCGCGGTGAGTCTCTAGCCGCTCCGCCACGGCGACTGCCGTTGTAATTATTACACACTTTAAAACTGTTAGACAACGTGGGGTTCCTTCCCCACGTACCCTTGAAAATGTGTAACTGGATAAACTCCGATCCCTCTTCTCCCACGTCCCTTAAGAAGAATATATAAGGGGTAAAGTATGTTTTCTCTGCGTGTGTTTTATCATCACTACTGTTTATCACCCACATTGACAGTGCTGTGTCTTATCACCACTACTGTTTATCACCCACATTGACAGTGATGTCTTATCACCACTACTGTTTATCACCCACATTGACAGTGATATGTCTTATCAACACTACTTTTTAATCACCTCATCATCATGTAGCAGGTCCTTTGTAGAACGTCGCTGTCATCACGGTCTGCCTGAAAGAAACTCAGTCACTCGCCAGTTCTCCCGCCTCATGCACTTTCATATTCAAGAAGTCACTTATATCCTGTGCCCATCTTCGTGTCGGTCGGCCCCTGTCCCTCATTCCTGGCACCATGCCTTCTGCTATAATTTTTTCCAATCCGTCGTGGCGCTTGATATGACCGAAATATTTCAGCTTCCGAGACAGGATGCTGTTTATTAGCAAATATACCTTGATGTTTATCATCTATGTTGACAAACTATGCAAGGATGCCAGGCCCAGGAACAAAACATAAAAGAAATTTATTAACCATTGAAATGAAGTGTCTGAGTAAGGCTGTATGAGTGACCATAAAAGAGAAAATCAGGTATGAGTTCATACGAGAACCAATTCTAAATTACATAAAAAGACAGCAAATAAAATGGTTTGCCCACTTGGAGAGAATGACTTCTGATGCTATACCATTTCAGGCGTATACCAAAAGAGCAGAGACACGTTGAGCATGAGATAGACCAAGAAATATAGGAAGATAACAGAGAAACTCTACAGCGCCACGATGCGTCTACGGTTGAAGCAGCCAGAAGAGCACGAAGCAGGACCTTTATCTCCTCGACACTCGAAGTGGTTAAAGACGACGTAAAGCAGAAAGGCCCATGTGCAGTCCACAATGTTGCACGTCCGATCGCGTATCTAATGGGATTATGACGAAGGGTGATCCGTATTTAAGACGGCATTTATCATTCTTACTTGTTAGCCCGGCTGTATGTCAGGTTTTAACTTTTACTTCTCTTCTTCTTCTTCTTCTCTTCTTTTCTTCTTCCTTCCTTCCTTCTTCCTTCCTTACTTCCTTCCTTTCCTTCCTCCTTCATTCCTCCTTCCTTCCTTCTTCCTTCCTCCTCCTTCCTTCCTCCTTCTCCTTCCTTCCTATCCTTCTTCCTTCCTTCATTCTTCCTTCCTTTCCTTCTTCCTTCCTTCCTTTCCTTCCTCCCTCCTCCCTCCCTCTCTCCTCTCTCCCTTCTCTCTCTCTCTCTCTCTATCTCCTTCTCTCCTTTCTCTCTTCTCTTTCTTTCTTCTTTCTTTCTTCTTCTTTCTTCTTTCTTTCTTCTTCTTTCTTTCATTCGTCGTTACTTTCTTTCTTTCTTTCTTTCTTTCTTTCTTTCTATTCTTTCTTTCTTTCTTCTTTCTTTCTTTACGTTTCTTCTTTCTATTTTTCTCTTTTTCTCTTCTTTCTCGTTACTTTTACTCTTATTCTTTCTTTCTTTCTTCTTCTCTCTTTCATTTCTTATTCATTCCCTTTTTTCCCTTCTTCCTTTCTTCCCTTTCTTCCTTTTTTTTCCTTTTTTTTTATTTTTCTTTTCTTTTTTTTTTCTTTTTTTTTTCCTTTCCTTCTTCTTTTTTTTCCTTCCTTTTTTTTCTTTTTTTTCCCTTTCTTCTTCTTTCTTTTTCCCTTTCCCTTTCTTTCTTTCTTTTTCTTTCTTTTTTTTCTTTTTTTTCTTTCTTTTTTTTTTCTTTTTTTTTTTTTTTCTTTTTTCCTTTTTTTTTTCTTTTTTTTCCCTTCCTTTTCCCTTTTCTTTCTTCCTTTTTTTCCTTTTCCTTTCTTTCCTTTTTCTTTTTTCCTTTTCTTTTTCCCTCCTTTTTTTTCCCTTTTTTTTTTTTTTCCCTTTCCCCCTTTTTTTTTTTTTCTTTTTTTTTCCCTTTTTTTCCATTTTTTTTTTTCCTTTTTTTTCCTTTCTTTTTTTTCTTTCTTTCTTTTTCTTTTTTTCCTTTTTTTCTTTTTTTTTTTCTTTTCTTTTTTTCTTTCTTTTTTTCTTTCTTTTTTTCTTTTTTTTTCTTTCTTTTTTTTTCTTTCTTTTTTTCTTTCTTTTTTTCTTTCTTTCTTTCTTTTTCCTTTCTTTCTTTCTTTCTTTTTCTTTTTTTTCTTTCTTTTTTTTTTTTTCTTTTTTTTTTCTTTTTTTCTTTTTTCCTTTTTCTTTTTTTTTCTTTTCCCCTTTTTTTTTTTTCCCTTTTCCCCATTTTTTTTTTTTTTTTTTTTTTCTTCCTTTTTCTTTTTCTTTTTTTTTTTCCCTTTTTTTTTCTTTCTTTTCTTTCTTTTTCTTTCTTTTCTCTTTTCCTCTTTTTCTTTTTTTTCTTTTTTTTTCTTTTTTTCTTTTCTTTCTTTTTTCTTTTCTTTCTTTCTTTTTCTTTTTCTTTCTTTTTTTTTCTTTCTTTTTTCTTTTTTTCTTTCTTTCTTTTTTTCCTTTCTTTCTTTTTTTTTTTCCTTTTTTTTTTCCTTCTTTCTTTATTTCTTTCTTCTTCTTTCTTTCTCCTGTCGTTCTGTTATCCTTCTTCCTTTTTTCTTTCTTTATTTCTTTCTTCTTCTTTCTTTCTTTCTTTCTTCTTTCTTTGTTTCTTTCTCTTTTTTCTTGGCTTCTTTCTTTCTTATCTTTCCTCTTCTTTCTTTCTTTCTTCTTTACGTTCTTCTGTTCTTTCTTTCTTTCTTTTTCTTTCTTTCTTTCTTTTCTTTCTTTCTTTCCTCTTTTCTTTCTTTCTTTGGCGGTGCTTCTTTCTTCTTTCTTTCGTTCTTTCTTCGTCTTTCTTCTTTCTTTCTTCTTCTTTCTTTCTTCTTTCTTTCTTTCTTCTTCCTTTCTTTCTTTCTTTCTCATTTCTTCTTTTCTTTCTTCTTTCTTTCGTTCTTTCTTCTTTAGTCTTTCTTCTTTCTTTCTTTCTTTTCTTAGCTTTCTTCTTTTTTTCTTTCTTTCTTTCTTCTATTTTCTCCCATTCTTATTATTCTCCTTATGGATCCTTGATCGGGAAGATGCACTTCGACTTGGAATTAAATCACCTACTAATCGACACCTACGATAGGCTTGTTGGATAGGAAGTGAGTCTACTATTGTTTTACCACAATAGGCACCCGGCAACTAACAGGGGGAGCTTTCGCCCTGCAAAAGACAAATCCCACATTGTTTTGTGGCTTTTCTGTAAGCCTGTGATGTCTAGTCTTGTCGGCCTAAAACATTCGATTTCGGCTAACTCCTAACTAGTCGCATTTGACGACATGCTTGCAATAGGGCTATAGGAGCAATGACTCTGACCCCCCCCCCCCCCCCCTAGAAAGTTATGTGGAGGAAGAGACACAGAGAGGAAGAGACACAGAAAGGTAACGGAACTATATTCTTTCAGTCTACATATGCAGGTTAATGCAACAGCTAACTACTTTCAGATACAAGAAATTGCCACGACAAAAACATTAAACCTGCCTGTCCACTATATTGACTGCAAGTCATTTGTTAATAAAGTTCGTTAACTATTTCAGAGCTGATTTTTATTCCACCAAAACATTTAAAAACACTCAGTGGAAAAGGGGGGTAACATAATTGCCCCAAAATAGCTCACATCATAAATGGCTAATGTGTTCACAAACGTAAATATTTCCGGAAAATAGCTCGTTTCGTCAGTTAGCCAATAATCTATTCATCAAGAAATGAACGAACTTTGGATTGTAGATAGTGGAAAAGATTACTGGTAATTTTGTCCGCGGTAAATTTTTTAAGCCCTTGAATTGCTACATGGCAAATGGAATATTTTGGCTTGCCAACTGAAAAAAATGTTTCAGAACCAAAGAAGACTATTTACAAATAGACTGTTCTTAAAAGGAAATGTTTGGTATTAATATCCCGAAAACTAGGTACTTGATTGTAAGTTGGCAACATACGTGCTGTTGGCTGCGTAAAAGCAGCGGGGGAGTCTGCTTTAAGTCTATTGATCAAAGTAAAATTAGAAAAGAAAGCTGCAGACAGACAGACACACAGACAGACAGACAAACAACAGACAGAAAGACACACAGACAGACAGATGGGTAGATGAGTAGATAGGTAGATAGACAGATAGACAGATAGACGGACGGACCGATCGACAGGGCGGGCGAGCGGGCGGACGGGTAGGGGGACCGGGGGGGGGGGGGGGCAAGATTTGATTTGATAGACACAGAAGACAGAGACGATGAAAATCATAAAAAATAGATAGCCAGAGATGAATAAAAGATATATAAAATTAAGAGAAAGAAAGCGATATAAAGGGAATATTATTGAGTAGCAAACCGAAATCACAGCACTCTATACATTCCAATACTCGCGCTCAGTCATATTCTTCAACACACAGCTAACAGTTGCAGTTCTGTAGGTACCAGAAACAGTCTGTTTGTACCTTCAGGTTGCTTTTTTTTTCCTTGGATATAATAGTTAGTTGGTTAGTTAGTTAGTTAGTTAGTCGTTACAGTTCAGCCATCACAGCAAACGAGCTTGGCCCACAATTGATCAACCGCCTATGCCAGGGATTCTAGTCACAAACTGAGTCGGATACGCTGGATACTTCAAGTGAATGCCGTAGCTATACAAAGTGTCCCCAGTCAGCAAAAGACGCACGATCTAATCTGGCAGACCGTAAGGTGCATGCCTCCTTAAAAACACTGCGAGACCAGGCGTCATCGCTGAAAATCAACGTCATTTAACGAATAGCTGGGCGTTGAGTAGATTAAACCCATTTCTGACCATTTTCCACATGTCCTCGGCCAAGTTGCAGCCACGAGCAGCAAATAAAAAGCAGCTTTAGCAAACGCCTTGTCCCAGGAACACGATGAAGAAAAATACATCACCCATCATTGCCATTATGCAAAAATCTGGAACTCAGTCAATAACCGACAATGACAGCTCATAGTGCCACCAGAAGCACTAAACTCAGTAGATCCGGCTGCAAACCGGACTTCTACAATCTTGCAGCATCGAAACTGGAGGAGAAACGGCGACGAGAACGGTTAATATAAGCCAAGTTCTCAACTGTCATCCTTTTCCTATCAATGACGGAACTGGAAGTCTGGGATAAAATAGAGAAATAAAGAAGGAAACATAGAGAGAAAGAGAGAGAGACAGAGCGAGAGAGAGAGATAGAGTGCTAGACAGAAATGAGACAGAGCGGGGGGGGGGGGCGGGCCGAGGGGGGGGGGGCGACTATTGTTCCAAGCACTCATATCTACAGGTGAGACATTTACTACACCTGTCTAGGATAGCTTGGCCCAGATGCTGGCTGTTGTAGTACCATTGGAAGCTCGGGACGTTCAGAAGGTGGTCCGTATTTGTCCAAATCACCTGCAGCGCCATCTCGTATGCACCCGTTATGTTTTTTTTTTTTAAAAGAAGAAACAAACATAAAAAGAAACGCATAGGAATCCGACGGCCCGTTTTTATTACTTTGTAAATAAAATCTTGTACTAGGGTGTGTGAAGAGCAGACTCAAATGTTGTTTATCGTCTCCAGTGGACATGCGGGCGTAAATTGCGTAGGGTTTTGAAATAGGTACAATGCAGTGGCCAACTGTGTTTTAAACCATATGTGTGAGTATAGCTCATGATGTGCGCACGAGAAAGCAACACAATTTGGGGTGAACAATGTTCTTGTAAAAGGATGACGCTACACTAAAACATTCAGTTTAATTTTCAAGCAGTCACGATTATCACCTCTATCAATATAAAGGTTAGTTGCGTATCAAGGGTTGTTGTGTAGTTTTTCTATGCAAATTTACGTCCAGTAGTTTGCCATTCTGTCAATATATTCAATTATTATTGCTATTGGCCTACTGTAGGCAGGGGACAGTCAAAGTCAGGTTGCCAGGCATTTGAACGTCCATCACAGTACAGTCAGTCAACTTTGGCACCGGTTCCAAACAACCGGCTGCGTTGAAGATCAACATAGCAGTGGACAATATCAGCAGCGGAGAATGGTTTCATTCGGCTTCGTAAGCTTAGAGACAGGTTTACAGCAGCTTCTTAACTGCGCAGGAATGGCATCCGGGACGTCACGTGTCTGATCAAACTGTTCAGAACAGACTGCATGACGTTTGGACTTTGGGCTCGACGACCACACCCAGGACCTGTCCTTACACGTCGCTACCGCCAAAATCGACTTCTGTTGGGCCAACCAACTTTGTCCCTGAGCAGGCGACACTCAGTGGAAACATGTCTGTTTCAGTGACGATTCTTTCGGCGGAGGGTCTACAGTAGACGAAATGAAGGTTTAGCTCAAAATTGTGTTGCTGAAGCTCTGCTGCAAAGGTGGTGGAGGTGTAATGGTGTATGGGAAATGAACAGTTACAACAGAAGGAGTTAACTGGTGCACATTGAAAGAAGCTTGAAAGCGGAACGATACGTCCATGAAATTCTTCGACCACATGTCCTTCGATTTTGGAATACCAGCAGATATATATTTCAACAGGACAAAGCCAGACTCCATTCTGCACTGCATACTACGCAGTTCCTGGCTGCCAATAGCATTCAAACCCTTTCCTGTCCATCCCTGTCTGTATACATGAGTCCGACTGATCACCTGTGGGATGAGCTGCAAAGATGTGTTTGTCGCCCAGACGTTGCTCCAGCCAATGGTCGTGATCGGTTGCAGGCACTCCAGGAAGAGTTCTCAGCCATTCCACAGGCCCACATCAGACATCTGATCGCATCCATGCCCAGGAAATGCCTGTCACTGATTCAACAATTTGAGGCCACGCACCATACTGAGGGAAAAGGCCCTACGCCTTAAAATTATCGTGACCCAGATGCACACAAAAACAAATAAACGGGTCAATATTTTGGTGGAACCCTAAGGTATTCTTATGTGAAATTTGAGTAGTTTTACTTATTGCATTACAAAGATGCAGAATGTCAAAATTGTAAGTATGTATGTTCCTCTTGGTAGCTATGCGCTTCTTTTACCTCTGATCCCTTATCGCATGTATCTCCTATATCTTCATTTGCTCTTCCACGCTTTCCGCTCCTCTTAGTGTATCCTTTATCTCCACACTTATCACACTCTCTTGCATCGTCCCGCTCTCCAGTCTATCACTAATCTATTATTCAAATTTCCTTGCAATCCCCACCATTCAACTAACAAAAGAATTACCTGCCCCTTTTATCTCTCACTATGTGAAAGAATGTGTTTAACTTCCCAGTTCATTTCCTCCGTCAGAAAGCAATGAATTCTACTCAGTTCCTCCCCCCCCCCCTCCCCCATCAGTAACCTAACCAGTGGACATTGGACATTCAATGACAAGCCCGAGATACCCACTGTCCAGTTGAAGACTTACTTCCGGTACAGATGTAATATTAAAGCAGACAGCACTGTCCCTTGAGACTCCTGAATCACTCCTAAGGTCCTCCCTTCCCTAAGTAATTATTTCGGGCCTCAACTAGTCTGTAATCGAATAAAGAACCGTACAAACCTTGATGGAACAGATACAATTCGGCTCATCGGTAATGCCGTAAGCTTGTCCGATGTACACATAAGCTGTTGCTAGTAATGTGACAATTACTAGGATGGGAAGGAAGGTGAGTAAGGAAGTTAGGCGAAGGGTGAAGGAAGTGGCGTGCGGAAGATATTAAGATTGGGTGGCTAGGATAGGAAGGAAGAGGCGTGAGGAAGATCGGGGGAGGGGTGGCCAGGAGGGAAGAAAGGGGCGTGGAAAGTTGGGGGCGTGATGATGTACGGGGGAAGGGTGGTGAGTAGGATGGCGAAGAAAGGGGTGCAATGATTGGGTACGGGGAGGAGGTGAGCTAGATCGGGGAGGGGGAATGAAAAGGGCGCGATGATGTACGGGGAGGGGTGGCTAGGGTGGGAAGAAAGGGGTGCGATGATGTACGGGGAGGGGTGGCTAGGATGGGAAGAAAAGGGCGCGATGATGTATGGGGAGGGGTGACTAGGATGGGAAGAAAGGGGCGCCATGATGTACGGGGAGTGGTGGCTAGGACGGGAAGAAAGGGGCGCGATGATGTACGGGGAGGGGTGCTAGGATGGGAAGAAAGGGGCGCGATGATGTGGTGGCTAGGACGTGGGGGGGATGTACGGGGAGGGGTGCTAGGATGGGAAGAAAGGGGCGCGATGATGTAAGTGGAGGGATGGCTAGGATGGGAAGAAAAGGGCGTGAAGAAGATTGGGATGGGGGAGAGAGAGAATCAAGTAATTTGAACAATAAATACCTAACCTTTTTTCTAGTTTAATTTTAAATCAATATGTTTTAAACTGACATGGGGATACCATGGGCAGAGAAACAGCAGACCGGCAGCAATGGAGATCACTTGTGAATACCTTTGTGTCAACAGAGACATGAAGAGGATAACGAGATGTTTTAAACTATTTTTTTTTTTAAGCCAGGGACTTTTTGTTTTTCATAAGCACTTTGTACATTTACAGTCACAAACGAAATAGTTTAATAATATGTGCATTTAATTAAAAATTCAGAAAACATACCTTTTTGAAAAAAAATGACATTTATTATGTGGGGAAGTAGGGGGGGGGGGGGGGGAGGTGCCTTGTCATATACTTCAGGAGGGCGCCACCTGTAACAGATTTTGTCACATACTCCAGGAGGGCGCCACCTGTAACAGATTATGTCACATATTCCAGGAGGGCGCCACCTGTAACAGATTTTGTCATATACTCCAGGAGGGCGCCACCTGTAACAGATTGGGTCACATACTCCAGGAGGGCGCCACAGGGGGGGGGGGGGGGTATTTACTTTTGCAAAAACAATAACTCTCACACTGAGAAACACACCAAAAAAAAAAAAAAACATTATAGATAGTTCTAGATGACCTTGTTTGTTTGGCTTCTCACAATGTGAAAGCCTTCATTCTAGTATTATGCTCTACAGATCTCTACGTCTTAAACCTAGACCTCTTTTATGAACGGTTAATCCCTGAAAAAGCCTTTAAATCATGTTTCCCTGAATAAAACGACGGTAATACTGACTAACCGTATCAGACAAATTGAAAGAATTTCCTATGATGAATTGGGTTTAAAGAAGTGAAAAGAAAGGACAAAAAAGTCTTCGTTTTCTAAAGATGTCTTAAATTCGAGTGGGTTATAAACACCGATCATTCTGATTATTGTAGGTCATTCTATGGGGATTAGGACTGTCTCTATCTGAGAGATATAATGGCGGGCTTCTGTGGTATGTTCTCTGGTGGCAAGATTTTCAAAATAATATAGACAGGAAGATGTAAATCACGGTTGTTTCGAGTCAAAATCTTTCATCACAGACACAATTGTTTGCTGGTCTTAGTGTCTCTATGAGGGGCATCTAATTCATCCGTTTACTAGCAGCTGTATCCGAAGATTCGGTAGTATGTTGCATGTGCACGCACACTCAGCTTCCTTAACTTTGTGGAGTGAGGGACGTCCGGTGAACCTAACCATTTTTTTTTATTTGTCTAAGAGTAATAGTTGCTGCTGACCTTACACCAGAGTACTAAGTCTACAGGCTGTATTGCATATAGGGTTGTCCTCTTCGATGTACTTTCTTAAGGTTTACCATACCATGTTAAGATTTTAAAATCTCAGTCTGGTTGGGGGCTGCGTGGTCTCGAAGCATGGTGTCCGCCTCGAGTGCTAGAGGTTCCGGGTTCAATCCCTGGTAAGACCTAGGATTTGTTTACGTAGACTTATAATTCTTGTAATTTCCCCAGGTCTCTGGGTAGCAGGATCGGACGCCTTTGTGCATTGTGGTCCACGTAAAAAATTCCTTTGGCAATTGGAAATCGAAAAGAGTAGCTTAACGGCGCTGCCTGGGCAAATATTTGGAGTTAAAAATCGACTCTAAATATTTCAGGATCCTTGCCAGTGCTACAGAGCCTGTGCACTGTGCTGAGCTTCTTTGTACTCAGATTTTAGTTATAAGAAAGAACGGAGCACTTATGGGTTACCACCCGTGTGCCATGATGTTAATCCGTTATTCAAACTTCAAATCTGTAACCTCTTGAAATCGTTTGTTTGTTCAGTGCAGAAAAGAAATGTGCGGGTGGGGAGGGGGGGGGGGGGGATTAAAAGTCAGCCTCCTTATAATTTTCTAGAAGACGGATCTCAGTGAACTTTGTTTCAGTGCACAATAATAATATCGTTTGCTGGATATCCCGATGAGTCTAACCAGGTAACAAATGCCAGCAGAAGTCGTGTGCGTCGGCTGAAAAGCACTAATAATGCAGTCATGTTTTTAACCCACGCAACACACTGGCGCCACCCAGATAAACAAACAAACAAAAAATAAAAAGAAGAAGATTATCTGAAGTGTTAATAATTATAAAACATATATATTTCGATAATTCGAACGGTATTTAAAAATTCTAACAGCATAGAAAACTTGGCCTGTAAATACGTTTTTTCTAAGGTGGGAGCTCAGGCATCCCCCTCCCCCTTGTTTTCCAGGTTTAGTGTAATAACTGGGTGTAGATAAAAAGTTTAGACAAATTTACAATGGTGGCAAGATGCAACAAACGCAGGGTGAGTTGCTGGGTACAACATGGGTTACAATAGTTTTAATTTGCATCAGTAACATTTCTGTATTACTTATCTGGAAAGAAGATCTCGATTTTTCAGTAATTTCACTTTTTTTTCCTGTTGTCCTTCTGGCGTAAGACGTCGCTGATAAGCGTCTGATGTAGGATTCCCCTCTGTCCCTGCTGCATATTCACAAGAAGACATTTAGACCAATCCCTCTCCATTTCAATAGCTCTGACCACATAGATAAAGATGATATATCTGTCACAGCATTAAAATCTTGCTCTGGCGATCATACTACGCATCTCGCTTTGAAAAATCGCTTCATCCACAGTCTAGGCGTTCTTAGTCCAGGTGGTATAAATATCCAACATACCTTCATCTAAATAATTCTACTCTTATCACATTCTAATGTTAATAATTTTCTTTTCTTTTTTTTAAATTTCATATTATTACTTTATTCTATTTCTTATCAGTATCATTTATGTATCATTAACATTTGTATTTCTTTTTTTTCCCAGTATTATATATTAACAATACTACTGTTTATTATTTAGTTGTGACAATATTTTTTAGCCATCGTATATTTTTTTAAATTTCATTTATTCCACATTACATTTTTTTAAACGTTGCTCACGTCACCCCTTAGAGATCTACATATTCTCCTCTAATCGTTGTTACGTTTGTGTAGTTCACTTATGTTTGAAAAAGGCTGCCCGGCCGAAACGTTACGTTGAGTTGTTTTGTGCCCGTTTTTCTGCTTCCCCATTTTGTTAAGCTTTTTAGTCAAATTTCTATGGAATTCCTTGGTGCATAGCTTGTGTTCATGTCAAACTGCGTTTCTGTAGTGTCTCTTCTACTCCCTCCACTCATCTCTTTTTTTTTTTTTTTTTTTGGACAACGTCCATCTCTCTCTTGGTCGACATCCATCTCTTTCTTGGTCGACATTCATCTCTTTCTCGGTCGACGTCCATCTCTTTCTTGGTTGACGTCCATCTCTTTCTCGGTCGACGTCCATCTCTTTCTCGGTCGACGTCCATCTCTTTCTCGGTCGACGTCCATCTCTTTCTCGGTCGACGTCCATCTCTTTGGTCGACATCCATTTCTTTCTTGGTGGACGTCCATCTCTTTCTCGGTCGACATCCATCTCTTTCCTGATCGACATCCATTTTCTTGGTTGACTTCCATCTCTTTCTTGGTTGACATCCATCTCTTTTTTGGTCAACATCCATCTCTTTCTTGGTCGACATCTATCTTTTTCTTGGTCAACCTCTTGACCTGTAGCCTCTGTTCTCGTGTCATACGCTCTAGATGCCCTAGATTTGTTTCATTCTATTCACATGACTAAACGCCTTGAGTCCTTTCTCTATTTATTTCACTAACGACATGACCAAATGATTTCGTCCACAGATTGTACTTGAACACGAGCCTGCTCAAGTGGAAGAACGGATCCCTAGAATCTCCAGAGTCAGTCTGCAGCGACCCCTGTCAGTTTGGCTACGCTAGGATTCCCAGCAGTGAATGTTGTTGGATGTGCGTTCCTTGCAAGGTATTCATTACTAGTTGCATGGATTCCACTGTTGTTGATCTCACTCCACCCACACTGCTAAGGAGGTTACTTTATATCCAATTAGTTGGTTACTGTGTTATGAGGAAGCATGGGACACACAGACTATGGCGATGGCGAGTGTGACTGGCAAGACCCGTCCTTGCTAAAAAGAATTTTCCACAGTTAGAGCGCGGGATTTCAGGACTTTTGTTGCTATCGTATAAATACAGTCTAGAATACAATCTGGAAATAAAGTATTCTGTACCCAACAACATCTGCCAAATCAAAAGTCTCTGTCTCGTAACGCCAAGATCAGAATCTATGAAACGCGGATAAGACCGATTGTTTTATGTGGCGCTGAAACTTGTACCACAGCTGAAAGAGATAAAACCGTATTACATATTTTTGAAAACGAGTATTAAAACGAATCTTTGGACCCATCAAGGATGCAAACACCGAGGAATAGAGGGTGAGAACCAACAATGAAATTAATAATCTGGTTTAGTCACGATTGATCACTAGTATTATGAGAGCTAATAGACTGAAATGGCTGGGCTATATTGAGAGAATGTCAGATGACAGAGAGGTAAAAAAACAAACTGTGTACACAAGGGAGTAGAATGGGCGTCGAGCACGAGGCAGACCAAGAAAACTATGGAGAGATAATATCCAGACAGATCTACAAGCACTTGATGCTACCAGCTGGAAAGAGGACAACCAGAGAGATGCGATTAGGCAGGTGATATCTACAGCAATGAACCTCAATGGCTTGGAATACTGAAGAAGAAATTGCCGATATCTCTGCAATTTGCCTATGCTGTTCAGTCCCCACAGACTTGCCATCCCAGTGACCTCATATCTCTGTTTCACGACGTTGGCTAGTGGGTTGTTTTGTTTACAGAACAATGACCGGTCTGGTATTTTAACATTTCCGCCAAATTTGTCTTTTATTAATTTCCTATAAGCTCTTTCACTGCCCTTGCAGTCTCTCTACCGTGGATCACCTTGCACGTGACATTATCCTTGTTAATCTTGATCGCGACATTATCCTTGTTAATCTTGATCTTGACATTATCCTTGTTAATCGTGAAATTATCCTTGTTAATCTTGATCGTGTCAATATCCTTGTTAATCTTGATCGGGACATTATCCTTGTTAATCTAGATCGTGACATTATTCTTGTTAATCTTGATCGTGACATTATCCTTGTTAACGTTGATCGTTACATTATCCTTGTTAATTGTGACATTATCCTTCTTAAATCTTGATCTTGACATTATGCTTGTTAATCTTGATCGTGCCATTATGCTTGTTAATCTTCATCGTGATATTATCCTTGTTCATCTTGAGTCGTGACATTATCCTTGTTAATCTTGATCGTGACATTATCCTTGTTCATCTTGAGTCGTGACATTATCCTTGTTAATCTTGATCGTGACATTATCCTTGTTAATGTTAATCGTGACATTTTCCTCGTTAATGTTAATCGTGACAGATCTGGCATCTTTCAGTTTGGCTATAAGAAGACAGACCTTGATTTCTTAAATATGTTTATGGATAATGTCTTTTAATCTCAGCAGAAAGGATCCTTTCGATCAATTGACATGTATGTTCTCTATGGACTGCATTAAATGAATGGATCAAGAATCGACATCATTGCACTTGGGACATTCCCACACCTGCTCCGTCTCCTATTAACTGCAATATTGAGGTTTACCACCTGAGACGGATATACAAGTCACGCTCCATGACAGATCTTACATAATCCGCTCAGCGTCCAAAGTAAATTAGGGCAGCCGTCACTGTTTCAATCGGCTCTGTGGCTAAGTCGACGCGAACACTTCGTAATGCCGGGATGCCGGGTTCGATCCCAGCTGCGGGCCATGCGCCTTGCGTTGGTTTCGACAGTGGTATCAAGAAAGCTGACCGTCCAGTAAACAATAGCAAACTACTGGATGTAAATTTGCCTAGAAAAACCACACAACGGCCAGTGGCTGTTGGTGTTGGTTCGGCAACGTCCTGTAAAGGATACGCAACTTACCTAAGTGTCACTGATTTATCATCCTGGTGTAAACTGCAGACCTGTGTTGGTAAGAGCAGGGATACTTTTGTATGAGACTGCACCCTGAATGTGTTCTCTGTTATAACCCGGTTATGTTCTAAATATCAAGGAATTATTATGTTGATTAAAAAAAAACTGCTTCATTAAATTAATTACTTATAATTCAACAATGTATTATATTCATTTATTATCTGCGTGTATTTTCCAAACCCTAATTTCACTTCACAATTTTGCTAATATTTTGTCTTCTGATATCATAAAAACCGGACATATCACAATTTAAATAAATTAGATACATTTTGTTTTTCATTATTTCCTGTGCCAGTCAATTTCCTGGATTTAATCCACACAGGAAAATGAATACATGTCAGCTGACCAGTCGAAATGTCTGAAATGCCAGAGCGACTCCCGGCCCAATGCAACTCTGACAGGGTGCGAACGCTTACCCATTGTGATCCTGGTGCCGTCTAGCTTGTGGTTCGTCCTGCCCGTGGTTTTCTCAGTTGCTGGAGGTGAGTTTTTCTGAGCAAGAAATCCATGAGAAAACCATTCACATTAAGCAAGTTAAATTGTACCAGTCTTAACGGTCGATCAAGTGTATTCTCTTTGTCTTGTCATCTACTTCAGAAACAATGTTCCCGATTGAACTGTCGCCTCCATTTGTAGTCCGCAATTGCACAAGAACTTTGCTGGCTCAAATTGGTTTCATCAGCCACTTTGTACTCGAAATCATTGGTCATTACTACTTTTGGATTTGCTCAGTGGTCATCTCTTTTGATGGAAGAATAGCAACAACACATAAATGACAGAATGTAGCGTATTTATTTCTGTCTACCAACCAACCTACATTACGTTTAACCAGCCAACTATCTTTTCCACTGTAAACTAATTACACTCATTCCTGTATAAATTCTTCTTCTTCTTCTTCTTCTTCTTCTTCTTCTTCTTCTTCTTCTTCTTTTTCTTCTTCTTCTTCGGCTTCTTACTCCTCTTCTTTCTATATCCTCCAATGAAGCATAGGCATGGGACTCACAGCCCATGGCGATGGCGAGTGTGACTAGCAAGGCCACCCGCTTTAAGTAACGTTTTCCACAATCATAGCATGGGATTTCAGGACCATTGTTAACAACATTGGTGTTTAGTCTGTTTTTTTCTGAGACGCTCAGCTCTCATACTTTCTGCAATCAATATATATATATATATATATATATATATATATAATATATATATATATATATATATATATATATATATATATATATATATTCACAATAGAAAGGGGAAAATCATTTGTTGTTTATTTTCATTTTAAAAAGTACCTGAGTTTATTTTTAGGTAAATTCAGACACTCGAGGCTTAATTGAATCAAAAACCTTAAAAACTAAAACGCCTGGCTGTGTGATTGTCTGCCAAACTATATCCTGATTATTTTAACTTATTTTCTCACCATTTGTAGTAGGCGATCATGATTTGCTACATCTTACAACGCAACAGTGTGAGTCAGTTTGTATGCTTGCGCGTTTTCAGTATTCATCCCATGACAAAAGACTGAAGATGATACACGCACGCACAAACCCACATACACTCATGTGAATAAAATATGTTTGTGGGTGTGTGTGTGTGACACCGTCAGTGTTACGATGGTACGTTTGTGCTACCATAGAAACCTAGAAAAACCTTGTTATCAGAGAAGGAGGAAAAAGAAGAAGAAATCGGATGACATATAAATAATTTTATGTTTCTAAAATATGACTCGATTAAGTATTTTACTGTCTTAGTATTTGTAATATTGACTAACTTAGACAGCATTGTTTACTTTTCAGTTCTCTGCACGATTTTCGTCTTTGGCGTGTTTGTGGCATTCAACAACACACCAATCATCATGGCTTCTGGTCGGGAGCTGTGTTACATTCTTCTCTTCGGCATCGCACTGTCTTACTGCACTTCAGTTGCCATGTTAGCGCGTCCATCACTACTGACATGCGCAATCAGGAGGTTAGGGTTGGGCGTGTCTCTGTGTTTCGTTTATGCCGCCATTTTGACAAAAACCAACAGAATTTACAGGTAAGTTATGTAATGATACCTAAGTGTCTTCCTCGGAGTGTATTCTATACTTTTCTTTTCTTAGCTTCTATGTCTTGGGTTCTTTGTTTTCGTTTGCTCAATCACAGTTAAGGCACTGATGATTATGAAAGTTTGTGGTCTTCATCGTTGTTATTGTTGCTGCTATTATTGTTGTGGCTGTTGTTGTAGTTGTTTTTATTGTTATTATTATTGAAGCTGCTGTGGCGTAACTAGATGCTCGCAGCAAGCCCAGTTACCTTGGATTTGTATCCTCATCGAAATGGCTTTTATTTTCACTTGACCTTGACTTGCAGTTTGACCCACTCTAAAATTGGTACCAAATAATGTCCAGGGAAACTAAAGGCAACCGATATGATGTTGAACACATCACCCACAGAGTGCCGATTGGTTGATTTAAAAAAAAAAGTCTAGAATTATTTGCTTAATGCGTCTCTGTGTTATATGAGTATTTTGCTAACTTTCGTCAAGTCTAAATTTAAAACGGTTGAGACCACTGTGAAAGTAAAATCTCTTTCATTATGCTAGAGACCAAACTCAGAACATACAAACACAAACAGCGCAGTGGCTCGCATTTCTGATAAAGAATCGACAACACAAAATGACTGAAAGACCGTCTCAAATTTGTCAAACCCCACTTAAGCATCTAGTGCCTTTAACAACCTGCCAAACATCTAGAAGTAAAAAAACACAGCAATCACACAAAAATTAAGATTTTTAACTCCTGAATGATTCCGGTGCTTACTCGGGGATGCGAAAGTTGGAAAGCAATAGTAGCTCTAGTTAAAAAATGAGAGCAAATGTCTTAGAATAATACTACATCCCCGCCGAACAGATTTCAGGTCCAATACGCAAATAAGAATGCATCCAATGTTTTAAGATAGCGCCCCTGGACCTACATCGGACTTGCGCCCAGATGGCTAATGCAAGATTTCCACATCAAGCCCTCACATGGTCAACGGAAGGGAAAAGAAAACGACGAAGACAAAGAGAGACCATGCGTAGAACCATCATCAGGGAAGGTTCAATCATGGGCCTGACAAACATCCAAGCTGCAGGTGCAACGAACCGCCAGACATGAAGAGCTTTGACCTCACCCCTATGCACAGCCCGGGGTACACGAGGAAAGACTAACTACCTTAGTAAACGTTGATGAGATGGAGTATTCCCTACTGTAATGATTGAGGTGATTGCATGAAGGGGGGATATTACATAAAACTTACAATATTATTATTATAATCAAAGAAATTTAACGATTCAATTGTTAACGGATGATGTGAATGCCAAGATGGTATTGGATGACCTGAATAATGAAGAGAGCAGTGAAAAATACAAGATTATAATAGAAAATGAAGAATTATTCAAACTTGCTTTAGCACTGAATACGTATGTGGTAATAGAATGTTTATTTACATTAAAGAATGGAATCTGAAAATGTTATGTAATGGCAGGGTAGACCAGGCCCGTAGCCTTGGTTGGCAGCTTGTCTAGGAGGAAAGTTCCGACGGCAGACAGATGGAGCACTGCTCTTCTGATCCGGCAGCTTCTGCAGCCTGCTTTGTTCCAAACGTACTGGTGTTAATTTTCCTTTGGAATAAACAAGGCAGGTCGAGAGAGAGAGAGAGAGAGGGAGAGAGAGAGAGAGAGAGAGAGAGAGAGAGAGGGAGAGAGAGAGAGGGAGAGAGAGAGAGGGAGAGAGAGAGAGGGAGAGAGAGAGAGAGAGAGAGGGAGAGAGGAGAGAGAGAGAGAGAGAGAGAGAGAGAGAGAGAGAGGGAGAGAGAGAGGGAGAGAGAGAGAGAGAGAGAGAGAGAGAGAGAGAGAGAGAGAGAGATCGTGATGCATGAGCAACATGCCAGAACGATACTTCCCATGCTTTGTGCTTTGGAGAGGAGGACTTGATCCCTGGCCTTAATTGGTCTCCATCGCCATGTACTGTGAGCTCCCTGGCCCCCTGATAGCGCAGTATGACACTTTGGTCTAGAAAGACGGAAAGGTGCCAGTCATCATTTATTATAGACATAGTTCAGAAAGTGCGTACACAAAAGAGTTGAATGAAAGCAGACTATGACACAAACCAAGTGGAGATATGCTTCTTCTCCTTCGCCTTCACCGCTTGTAAACTTCGAAGTTATGTGGTTGTTCGTCCACTTCTTGACTTTAGTCTTGGTCAACAACCTGAGTGTTTCGTAGACATCCGTTTAACAAATCTGAATTATATGTATGCAGATTCGTCTTGTCCCTGTCCGATAACATCCGGTAATACGTGCAGCAGGAGAAAATCAACCCTGAGCCTCATGAACAGGTGGACCCACTCTCTGAAAATGTCTAGGAGCTCGTGGGCCGAAACATTTGTCAACGAGAGATTACTTCTACTGATGATTGGTAGACTCCTGCTGTACATGCTCCGCTGTGGAGTTTCTTCTTATTTATAGCATGCCGACCGCTGTGGTGAGGGCCAAAGATGGAGAAAGAAGAAGAAGCAAACATTGAAGAACATCCAAGAACTCAATGAAACTTAGGAAGAATTGAAGCAATATTTGCCAGTTGTAAATTCCAACAAAGAAGACACAACAGTACATTGCAGAATTTATTGGTTGGCATGTTTCATTAAGTATATAGGTCAAAAATCGCAAAGTGCTTCTCTTCGTTGAAGCAATTACGATAAATCGCTTTCATCTAGATTGTGCAGGGAAAGTACAATGTTACTCAAAATTACAGATATGATGCAGCGGCTTGAGGTTTTACAAGCTCGTTGCCGGCCACATAGTTGACTTTTTTACTTAAGGTAATATAGTTCGTTGCTAGCTACATAGTTGACTTTTCGCTTGAGGTTTTCCAAGTTTTTTGCTAGCTACATTAGCTGACTTTTTATAACTGCAGACAAAACTGCCTTAAATTCGTCTCACATCCTCCTCTGACACACGCTGTCGCCTAGTGCTTTTTTATTTGCAGAGACATCCACTTTGCTGAAATTAGTGAAACCAGCCGAATGTGCTCTTCGAAACTAGTGACTGTATTACGAATTGATGACTGTATGCTAGTTACACTGTTGTTGCCGATTCAGTTTTTCCGAACTCAAACCCCCCCCCCCCCCCCCCCCCCCCCAAAAAAAAAAAATTGTACTGCATCGTGGCCATTTTACTCAGAATTAAACTGAAGCATGCGCACTCGAGTAGTTGGTTAGGCAACTGCGTTCTAACACTGGTACTTGAGACTAAAGGCCGTCCCTCTCTCTTGTATGCATATTATTAATGTGTAATGTTTTTTCCAGAAAATATACATCAATGAAAGTGCATCCATAATAACAATGTCCAAGTGCCCATATGTCTATAAAATATAGGTCGTGTCATATATGCCCAATACGCCAGAAGGCATGGACAAGAGTTGTGTACTTACATAAGACAGAAGGCTGCAGAAAAAAAAAGTAAAACTTCAAAGCCTGGCCCATTCAACAACCTATATAGATATCCTTACGTCCTTTTTAGGACGTAATTTTTTGTTATTTGAAGCCTCACTCTGGCTTTTGCCAGGGGCCGCAATATAGGCAGGCCATACATATGGCCAAATGTCTGAACGCGGTTTCTGGGACCTCTCCACGGCGATCCTCATTCACATGGTGGCACTTTGTGTTATCGGATGTTTATCGCGTGTGTGATGTCCTAGTGGGGTAGAAATTCAGTTCAGTTCAGCCTGGCCCAGCATGCACTTGAAAGAACTAAGGGACACAACCAGCGTTATACTGCACAATGTTTAAAACTATTTGTTGTTGCCCGTTACCTCTGTATTATTCGCCACATAACGATTTGCCTGATTTATTCTCATTATCTTTATCTTTTCATTAAGGATTTTCAGACCTAGCTGTTGTGGTCTCGCATCAAGTATATTTAGTTTATCTTGCATCTGATTCCCCCCCCCCCCCCCAATACCTAGTCTTATAATAATCATTGCTTCAAAAGTTTCCTTTTTTGCGCGTGTGTGGAATATGTATAAGAGATTTTACTTGCTTTGATTAATATCCAGTTTCGTCCTTTTCAGGACGAAATTTTTTGTCATTTGAAGCCCTACTCTGGCTTTTGCCGGGGGCCGCAATATAGGCAGGCCATACACATGGCCAAATGTCTGAAAGCGGTTTCTGGGACCTCTCCACGGCGATCCTCATCCGCATGATGGCACTTTGTGTCATCGGGTGTTTATCGCTTGTGTGATGTCCTAGTGGGGTAGAAATTCATTCATTCATTCCTTCTTAGGACGTTATTTTTTGTTATTTGAAGCCCCACTCTGGCTTTTGCCAGGGGCCGCAATATAGGCAGGTCATCATTATGGCCAAATGTCTGAACGCGGTTTCTGGGACCTCTCCACGGTGATCCTCATCCGCATGGTGGCACTTTGTGTCATCGGGTGTTTATCGCTTGTGTGATGTCCTGGTGGGGTAAAAAAATCCAATCCATTCACAGTGGCTTGAACAGTACAATCCCCCGTCCTTTTTAGGATGAAATTTTTCGTTATTTGAAGCCCCACTCTGGCTCTTGCCAGGAGCCGCAATATAGCCCGGCCATAAATATGGCCCTGTGGCTGAACGCGGTTTCTGGGACCTCTCCACGGGTGATCCTCATCCACATGGAGTCACATTGTGTCATCGGGTGTTTATCGCTTGTGTAATGTCTTGGTGAGGTAGAAAGTCAGTCAGTCAGTCTTAACCGTTTTTAATTTATTATATATTATTTACAAAACTCTGCTTACCCACGTACAAAATTCTACATTTATTCAAATGCAGGCATGCCATGTTCTTATGGGCATCATCTTGATACTCTTCTGAAGGGAAAAAAATGATCCTAGGGCTTTTGTGTGTGTGATAGGTTCTTATTTGATAGAAACACGGTATTTAAAACATGTTCTTCACTGTGTCTTACAGGATATTTTCTGTGGGCATCAAAGCAATGGTCAAGAGGCCCAGTTACACGAGTCCAAAGTCACAGATACTCATCTGTTCGGCCCTCGTCTCGGTTCAGGTAAGTCCTCTTGATATATGGATAATACACATTGTTACATAAACAGATACTTTGTTGCCCGTGTGGATTCCGGGGCCCTATTATAGGGAAAACTAGAATAGACCCACAGCCTACCCAAAAGCATGTCGTAAGAGTCGACTAATTGGGAGCTTCCTTTGAAGTCGGAGTGCATCTGCCTGAGAGGCGAGGAACCAGCAGTCTGCATACAAATGAGTCAGATGTGTAAAACAGATGCACACGCAACACTCATGTTCTGGAACAGGACTGCAGTCCAGAAGTGGATGAACAACCAGAACTTTCCGCCAGAGTTTACAGAGGGTAAACACAAAGAAGAAAAAGAAGATGCATTGTTATAATGATAGATATATTGCTACATGAATAGATACTTTGTAAAATTAATGCATGCAGTGTTACACAACACGAAAAATTATTTTACGGACAGATACATCGTTACAAAGAAAGATGCAGTTCTTCATAAATAGATAGATCGTTACAAAGAAAGATGCAGTTCTTCATAAATAGATAGAGGTGCATTCTTTTTTAACTAGATACATTATTATATAACTAAATATATGGTTACATAAAAAGATACATCGATAATAGATAAACCTTTTGTTGCATGGATAAATGAATTTTACAGCTAGATTTATTGTTACAAAACTGGATACATTGTCAAATAGTTGGGTTCATTTTTATACTGATAGATACATTGCTATATAGACAGAACGACTGACACAAGTAAAATGTTGTTGCATAGATACGTGCATTGCAGCTAGAAAAATGGTTACATGAATGATACAGCGTTGTATACCTTGATGCATTATTACACGAATAGATAAATTGTTAAAAGTCTAGATACATTACTACATGCACAAATGCATTGTTAAATGGATAGATACATTGTCACATAGTTGGATACAGTTCTACATGGATAGATACAGTGTCACATAGTTGGATACAGTTCTACATGGATAGATACATTGTCACATAGTTGGATACAGTTCTACATGGATAGATATATTGTCACATAGTTGGATACAGTTCTACATGGATAGATAAATGTTACAAAGCTGGATACGTTAATACATAGTAAGATACACCATTACCTAGCTGGATACAGTAATACATGGATAGATATATCGTTGCTTGGCTGCATACAATTCTACAAGGATAGATACTTTCCTACGTGGATATACATATAGTTGCTAAACTAGATGCATTACTATCTGCACATATACATTGTTACGTTGCTGGATACATTACTACTTGGACAAACACACTGCTACATAAGTGAATACATTGTTATTTACATATATCAACCACGTCAGCCCTGAACGGTGTAAGTTAGTGCTAAGTTAATTGCCCCTGTTTTCACAACTCTTTCAGATTGCAGGGGCGTTTACCTGGCTGGGGTTCGAAAAGCCTAATGCGGTTTTGGTACTGCACGAGAAAGACACCCTGGTGCTCAGATGCAGATCCAGCCAGATCGCTACCATCGTGTCCCTGTTCTACAACATCTTCCTCATCATCCTATGTACAGTCTACGCCTTTAAGACGCGGAAGATCCCTCAGAATTTCAACGAAGCCAAATACATCGCTTTTACCATGTACAGTACATGTATTGTTTGGTTGGCGTTTGTGCCAATTTACTTCGGCGCCAATCACGACTTCAAGGTTTGTAGTGAGTTTTTTTCTTGTCTGTTTTTTTGTGATTATATATAGACTTTATTTGACTGTTTTTTTTTTTTTTTAAGTGATGATATATAGACTTTATGTGACTGTTTGTTATTGGTTTGTTCGTTTTCTTGATGATTTATAGACTATATGTGACTGTTTGTTATTGGTTTGTTTGTTTTTGTGATGATATATAGACTTTATGTTACTGTTTGTTATTGGTTTGTTTGTTTTTGTGATGATATATAGAATTTTTTTGACTGTTATTGGTTTGTTCGTTTTCCTGATGATATATAGACTACATGCGACTGTTTGTTATTGGTTTGTTTGTTTTTGTGATGATATATAGAATTTTTTTGACTGTTATTGGTTTGTTCGTTTTCCTGATGATATATAGACTACATGCGACTGTTTGTTATTGGTTTGTTTGTTTTTGTGATGATATATAGAATTTTTTTGACTGTTATTGGTTTGTTCGTTTTCCTGATGATATATAGACTTTTTTTGACTGTTAGTTATTGGTTTGTTCGTTTTCCTGATGATATATAGACTACATGCGACTGTTTGTTATTGGTTTGTATGTTTTCGTGATGATGTAAAGACTTTATTTAACTTTTTGTTATTGGTTTGTTTGCTTTTGTGATGAAATATAGATTTTGTTTTTTAATGATATATAGACTGTGACTATAGGCTTTATATATACACTTTATGTGACTGTTTGCTAATTTGTATGTGTGTGTGTGTGTGTGTGTGTGTGTGTGTGTGTTATTAATGATATATAGACTTTATGTGACTGTATTTGTTGTGCGTAGTTTATTTTGAGAGCAAATCTGACATCACAGCACTCTGGGCATTCCCATAAGCGACGGGTCCTCCCCTTCAACAGCAGGAAAAAGATACAGTTCGGATGGTGTCTGTATTGTTGTTCCTGATGTGTTGGCTGTTTGTTTTCTGTCTGACTGATGTCTATCCTTGGGGTAAAAGTGTGTGTGAGTGTGTCCATGTGTATGTGTGAGTGTGTCATGCTGTGTGTGTGTGTGTCTATGTGTATGTGTGTCTGAGTGTATGTGTGTGTGTGTGTCTCTGTGTGTGTCTGTGTGTCTGTGTCTGTGTGTCTGTCTGTGTCTGTGTGTCTGTGTGTGTGTGTGTGCGTGCGTGCGTGCGTGTGAGTGTGAAAATATTGTCTGCTTGTCATGTAACTTTAAAAAAATATTTAAGTGATGTCTGTACCTCGTAACTATGCTTCAATTTTAATTCTGTTGTTGTTTCTGCTACTGCTGCTTTTGTTGTGAAAGAGAATACGTGTTGTTTGAGAGTTACCCACGCTATCTTTTAATTTAATGTTTTACTTGTGTAATTTCAATTAGTGCTTTCGCAATACTATTTCGATCATTTTTTTTTTTTTTGCCTTCTGTTGTTGACATCTTTTAAGGCGATAGCTTAATTTTGTGATATGACGAGGCACTAGACTCATATCTAATCGTGATGGCGAGTGTGGCTAGCAAGACCCGCCGGCGTTGAGAAAAGTCTTCCACAATTATAGCAAGGGATATTTTTTTTCAGACACTCATTTCTCATCCTTACTGTTTTTTTTTTTTTTTTTTTTTTTTTTATTCTCATTCCCTTCCCGATTTACCCCATCCACGTAACACCGTCCATGGCATTTTTACCCCCACGAATACACCTTAGTACCTATACCATTCATGTCCCGCTCGCAAACATCTTTATATCGTAGTAGAGGTTAACATCAATATCTTGTACACATGTGTTATTCACCGTAGAGCATTCCTTCGAGGATTCTACGACCCATTATACAGGTGGAACCCAGCCAATAGAGCCTTTGTAGACTGAGCATTCAAAATAAAAATAAAAACTGTTGTAAAACCTGCTCTTTCCAAAACCTCAGTGTTTGCGATCTTGTCTTGCCATTTAATGCACAGCATTCTTCTTAGGCGTGTGAAAGCTATTTAGCTGTTTCTCCTAGTGCGAATAAGTTGCCCAAAACGATCTTTGATATTCCTATAGTTTCATTTTAATGACTGTATCTATGCTGTCGTTTAATTTTAATCAATATTCTCATATCTTTTAAGTTGCTTTTTCTATGACAATTATTCAGTTACTGTATAAACAATTTCTCCTTCCAGATCGAAGTGACGTCACTATGCATGTGTGTTAACATCAGCGCCACAGTGTCACTGTTCTGTCTGTTCGCGCCAAAAGTTTACATTGTCTTACTGCAGCCTCACAAAAACGTCCGACAAACACCAGCGGCATCTCTCTCCGCCAATAACAAGAACAACCGTCCCTTCTACGAGTCTTCCAGCGTCGTCTCCGCCGGTGGGCAGCATTGCTCCTACCATGATCTCAACGGTGGCGTCTACTGTGGGGACATACCCGCCAATGCCCAGCTCCCAGTTCCATCGCGGGAGAGAATTATCAATGCTCAAGTCATCATAACGCCGTCTACGCCTCTGACGACAAGAGTCGTTTCTGCGGAAAGTTACAACGACAGGATAGATCTAGATGATGATGATCATAACGACGACCTGTTAGAGGAAACACGCTCCGTTGACGACCAAACCGACACACTTTTAGGCCAGAAATGTTTGGTAAACAATGACGCTGAATATCATTTAGATGAGGTTTGCTCAGTAGATAATCAAACAGAACATTTGTTAAATGAGATGTATTCCGTAGACAGCCAGATACAAGATCTCTTGTATGAGGTACACAACCAACAGAACAATCTGTTACATAATATGCACTCAGTAGACAATCAGAAGGACTATTTTTTAGATGAGGTTTGCATAACAGACAGTCAAAAAGAATATACGGTAGATGAGGTAGGCTGCATACACAATAAGGCAATTGATTTGTTATATGAGGTCCGCTCAACAGACAACCAACCAGACCATTTTTTAGACGAGATAAACTCTATAGGTAACAAAACAGGCGATCTGCTTGATGAGATACGTCCAAGAAACAGCCAGCCATACCACGTGTTAAATGAGATATGTTCTAGTAGCAACCATAGAGACGATCTGTTTTATGAGATACATTCCTTAGCGAATCAACAAGGTAGTTATTTAGATGAAGAAAGCTCAGAAGACAACCAAGATGATAAGATGTTCGATGAGATACGGACAAGAAACAGCCACCCATATCACAGTTTAGATGAGATACACTCTGAAGCTGACAGCACAGACAAGATGTTCGATGAGATACAGACAAGATACAGCCACCCATGTCATAGTTTAGATGAGATACACTTTGCAGCTAACAACACAGACAAGTTGTTCGATGAGATACAGACAAGAAACAGCCATCCTCATCACAGTTTAGATGAGATACACTTTGCAGCTAACAACACAAATAGTCTGTTCGATGAGTTGCCGGCAAAAAACAGCCACCTATATCATAGTTTAGATGAGGTACACTCTGCAGCTAACAACACAGACAAGGTGTTCGATGAGATACGGACAAGAAACAACCACCCATGTCATAGTTTGGATGAGGTACACTCTGCAGCTAACAACACAGACAAGATGTTCGATGAGATAAGTTCAAGAAACTATCATCAAGAAAATATGTTAAATGAAATTTGTTCAACAGATGACAGCACAGATGGTCTGTTGCACGAGATAAACTCTTATAGCCAACAGGACAATCTGTTAAATGAAACAAGCTCAATAAACAAAGAAGAAGACAATATTTTCAATGAGTCACGATTAATGGACATCAACACCATCAAACTGTTAAAGGAGGTAAAATTTTCAGACCATCAACAGGATGATCCGTCAGGGAGAGTACGTTTAAGAGAAAGCCAGGAAGAGCAATTACTGAAGGAAATGTGCTCAATAGACAACGACAAAGACGGTCTTTCAAATGAGATCAAACCTGCAGATAACCACATAGACAGCGATCGGGTAGATGTTACAGACAATATGTTTAATGAGATGTGTGCTAAAGGCAATGGTACAGATAATCTGTTTGATGAGATACCCTCCACAGACAACCAAGCAGCCAATCTGATTGGTAAGACACCCTCCATCGACAACCATGCAGACAATCTGATTGGTGAAACATACTCCATCGACAACCATGCAGACAATCTGATTGGTGAAACATACTCCATCGACAACCAAGCAGACAATCTGATTGGTAAGACACCCTCCATCGACAACCATGCAGACAATCTGATTGGTGAAACATACTCCATCGACAACCAAGCAGACAATCTGTTTGGCAAGATCTCCTTCACAGATAACCAGTCAGACAATCTGTTTGGTAAGACACCCTCCATCGACAACCATGCAGACAATCTGATTGGTGAAACATACTCCATCGACAACCAAGCAGACAATCTGTTTGGCAAGATCTCCTTCACAGATAACCAGTCAGACAATCTATTTGGTGAGATACCCTCCACAGACAATCAATCAGACAATCGGTTTTGTGAGGATTCCTCCAAAGACCACCAAGCAGACAATCTGTTTGGTGAGATATGCTCAACGGAAAGCCACGCAGACAATAGGTTTTGCGAGTCATTAACCACAGACAACGAAAGATACAATGTATTCGATGAGATACCCATCAGAGACAACAGTACAGAAAATCTAATCAAGGTACTTTCTACAGAAAACCACACAAACAATTTGTTCGGTGAGGTAACTTCTACAGAAAACCACACAGACAATTCATTCACTGAGGTACCACCCACAAACAACCACACAGACAATTTATTCAGTGAGGTACCACCCACAAACAACCACACAGAAGATCGTTTCGGTGAGGTAGCCTCTACAGAAATCCAAGCAGAGGAACTAGAGGAAATTATTTTCTCTAAACGACCACTCAGCATAAATGAATTTGATGGCGACAGTTCGTGTGAAGAATCATCGCCTGTTAAAATTACTACTAAAGACTTCACTTGAAACAGTAGCTTTGTTTACCACATATAGCTCAGGTGCATACATCCTGTTCTACATTCAACAGAACACTCTGACACATGAGATGGATTGATGGATTAAATCCATACTGTAGCCATGTAAACAAACTAAAGTGAAGAAGTTTAATGTTAGCTACATCTCACATATAGCCAGATTTTAATGCAGAAATCATAATGCCATTTCTTATTTAGGTTATTATAGATCAAACGGTTTTAAACAATAGCCGGCACGTGTTAGTAGGAAATTAGCATTAGCGTGAAAACATACACAAGAACAAGTTACAAAGCAGGCTAGCAAGAGGTAGACAGTGATACAAGTAGAAGGAACAAAAGACAGTCAGTATATTAGTGAAAACGTTTGTTTGATGAGGTCCTCCCTTGGGTCACAAATAGGACCGAAGTCGTAATTACTACATTTACTTTTTCTCAATTATCTATTTCTGACAGGAAAGTGAAGCGTCAGACATAGAGAAAAAAACAACAGGTTATTAAAAATATAAAATTGTCACCTTTTAGTTGTTATTCCAATGTGATGAAACCACTTGTTTGGCTCAGGGTTGCCAGTTGAGTTGAGTCAGGAATTGACATCACGGTACTCGGGGCATTTCCATGCATGGTCCGTCCTCATCTTCAGTAGCCAGCTCAGAGTGCCAGTACCTAAGGTACCGGTCACATTCTGCATATTACTGAAAACTTTTGTGAGATTAGGTTCTCTCTTGTGTTATAACTATCACCTAAGTCGTAATTGTTACATTTACTGTTTATTAGTGTTTATCAGTAGTACCAATAGACAAGTGTCGATTTGTAGATACGATAATATAAAAAAAGAAAATGTTACTCCAAATGTCAATAAACAACATGGAAGTCATGTGATGTGTTGTCTTACCACTGACAATTTTTGTCCCCTAGAAAATTGACTATCCTGGGAAAAAGTAGTGGGAGTTTGTACAAAGGGAGCTCCAGCTAGCATAGGTTCTTGTCCTGGGCTTCTTGAACGGGTTAACGAAACAATCCAGACATGATTGAAACTTACTGCGTAATTCCCAGGCAAGCTTTGGTAGCCAATACTTTACCGCAGAATCTGAACGAAAATAGCAATAAAACTGGTAAATGTTGTGACATCAAACTAATTAAACACTCTCGAGCTTTTTTTTATAATGAGCTCTATTGGTTATCAAATGGGAATATGTTTACTCCAATGTACTAGTTGAAGTCTGAGGGTGTTTCATAGTCACCCCACCCCCAACCCTCTCCCCGACCCAAGAAAAATTGATGCATTTACTGAAATACTGAAAACTCGTTTGTCTCTTTATTGGCATCTCTTTCTGATTTAATTTATTTATTATTATAATTTTTATTTTTTTTAAATTTAATTTTAAACATTTCAATAGCTTGAACTGAAAACTACACGAAAGAAATAGCAACATCCTACCATCAGACCTTTGTTTGGAGGCAAAGAGGGGGGGGGGGGTGGATACTGATTTATAAACAGAACAAACTGAATCAAAGAACCTCTCATCGTTTCCTCGTCTTCATGAACTGTTGGAAAATGATAAATGTTAAAGTAATGAACTAGCAGTCAAAATTGGGTCACATTTAGATTTTTTGGAAGAGGAGTTCAATCTGTGTTTCCTGATGACTTGGCTTTGAAATTAATCAGAAATCTGTGTACTATTGACATTGATTTACATCTACGATCTACCCAAGAAGAGGCGATTAGGCTGAAGTTCAAGGGCTAAAGACGATTTCACATTTTTAGGCTAGACATTTCGTGTGTTTTCGTGTGTGTGTGTGTGTGTTTTTTTTTTTTTAATTAATTACATATTTTGCAATCTACTCTTTTATGTGTTCAAATAAGCAATACATCCCCCCCCCCCCCAACCCACACATACTTTTGTGATCTGGATTTTCAGCTTTAATAGTCATAAAGGGAAAACAGCGTTGCCAGCTTGGCTTAGGGAGTGATCTGCTTTGTGCGTTGTCCAACATTAGACCAGATGTCATGAAGAATAACCCTGTCAACCATCACATTGTTGTGTAGACACTAACTGACCAGTTATTGGTAATCGTGTCTTGTATATTATCTGACATTTTAATTTATGCTTTTCTCCAGTTGCTAATTTTGCTTGTCATTTTTATTTGTGTTCTGTTTATTGTTACATGGGGAGCTTGTTATAAATTCAATGGGATGCCACCTGAAAAGGTTGAAAACAACTGCTCTGTACCAAGAGATCTGTCTCTATACAATGGATAATTCATCCCATATGTTTCTTTAAAAAAAACCAGTACAATTCAACCTATCTATAAATAAAATAGGATTCAGTCCGTCTGTGAACAAACGAGGATGCGATCTAAGCCATTTACGGTAAGAATTAATGTTGGATCGAGTTTCTGTCTGCAGGATTCTAGACCCTCTTGACTGGTGAGTCCGCGTGGATCACGACTGTAAAGTGTCTTCCCATGCCTCTCCCAGGACGTTTACCCATGTGGTGAACGATATCACAAACTGTGCTGTAAATATTATGTCCAGAAATATTTATCTATATGTTTATACAATCACTGTTATGTGATATTACAAACCGTGCTGTAAATATTATGTAAAGAAATATTCATCAATATGTTTATACAATCACTGTTATGTGATATTACAAACTGTGCTGTAAATTTTATGTAAAGAAATATTTATCAATATGTTTATACAACCACTGTTATGTTAATAGCTAAATGACGATGAATAATGTCGTGGTAGAAAAAACAGACAGCGGTAATGGTTGTGTGCAATAATTCTTCATCAGCAGTAATCAGGTCCTTCTCAGAACGTCGCTCTCTTTACTGCATCCCTGAAAGTCTCCCAAGTCACTTCCCCAGCTCTATGTGTTTTCATAGCCACTGAATATTTGGTGTCCTGTATCCCCCTTCAATTGTTTCTGCACGTTTTTTTTTTTTTTTTTTAATATGGAAACTGCACTCTGTCACTGTTCTCTGCTGGCCGCCTTAATGAATAGTTTTTTTTTACAGCACGCCCTAAAATTTTTAACAGCATTAAAAGTCTATGGTTAAGGAAATCAACACTAAAATCTAAGAGCGTGCATCTTCCCCATAGCAACATACGGATGTGAGTCGTAGACTATCTCCAAGTCCTAAGGGAAGAAAATATGAGCTTTTGAGTTGAAATGCTATAGAAAGATTTTAGAATATCATTTTTTTTTTAAGGAGAAGAAATACTGTCATTTTAAAAGATCCAAATATCAAGAAAGATTAGCTAATAAACAGCATCTTATCTCGGAAGCTGAAATATTTTGGTCATATCAAGCACCATGGCGGACTGGAAAATGTTAATAGCAGAAAGTATGGTGCCAGGAAGGAGGGGCAGGGGCCGACCAACACGAAGATGGGTACAGGATGTGACACCTTGAGTATAAAAGAGACCGAGCTTCTTTCAGGCAGACCCTGATGAGAGCGACTTTCTGCAAAAGATTTGTTACATTATTCATCATCATCATCATAAACCACTCCTGCCGTTAAGCGGCTTGGGGAGGAACAAATTTCGATCCAATGCACGCTGGCTGGCTGCCACTGGCTATTGTAATGCCGTGAAGGCATTATTATTATTATTATTTTGGTTTGTAAAGGGTCTCTAACTCACTCTATCAGCTGCTGACATCATTGAGTCGTCATAGCGTGGTCGTTAGTGAATTCACTCACAAACGCTGTTATCTCGGATCCAATCTGCAGTGGTAGTTGCATATTTTTATCGTGATCACTATGGCTAGAAGCACTTTGTGAAGCTTCTTACTACTTATTTCCTTGACTAAAAACTTACTTTAATTTCACCTACTTGTATCGTGCAAATATTATTTGCTCATTGTATGTTTCTGCCACACTTCTGTACGTCCCTATTGTAATGCAGAGTCAACTGGCACTTTTTGTTTGATTGATCAACTGTCCTGTCTTGGAAACTGGCTGTACTGAATGTATATTTGACAATTAATTTATTTGTTCGTTCATTTTGACAGAGCGACTGACCCCAACGGTGAGATGCTTGGTTGTGATGCGGCTCACCCGCGTCAGAATACTGAGCAATGTGATAGGATTTTTTTGTGCGCACGCCCGTGTGTGAAGGTGTGTGTGTCGAGAGAAAAAAAAATTCCAGCTGCACAGCTTTAGTACGTTTCAAAACTCACGCCGTCACACTTTAACAGATTTCTTCTCTGTTATTGCTGATTGATGAAATGATTCCTCATAACACATCAAACCATTCAGTCCCTGGATACAATAATTCCCTTATAAGTAAATCAGCGTATAGCAGCTGAAAATACAGTTGTGTGTTGGTTTCTTACTCTGCTTTTGTTCAATACATCATGCCCATGAAGGACCACGCTAGCCTTAACTCTTTGTTCTTTGGGACTGGTAAAATTGTGGCTTTCCTGTAAGACATGCTTTGAGGATTGCTCTGATGCAACGAAACTAGATGTGGTAAAATTAGCCATTCTCTTTCGATGTACGTGTTTTACAATCTTAGATTGTCCCGTTCTGTCTGAAAATTCTGGTCTCTGCTGGTTTCTGAACATAAGGAAGTGGGTTAGTTTGACGATCCCGCCCACTAGCTCGCTTCTGATTGGTAGTTCCTGAACCCCGATATCTTTACACATGGTTATGGGTGTGTTTCGCAATGCTGTTGTTATCGCATATTGTATATTTCAGCACGCCAGAGTTTTTAACACTCCAAAAACATGGAGAAACTGGCTCTAATACAACACCCCTAGAGAGTGCTACAACCTATGTCACAGGCATTCTCTTCCTCGGAATGAAAACGTAAATGCAAGTAACCTTTAGGAAAGTCGACCAGCCCAACAAACTTGTAAAAATAAAATGTGACCTACTTTATTTGGGGAGACTAAAGTCGAACTAACCATAAAGTGAAACAGACCTTAGCATCACAATCTTTGAAGATAATACATTAGTACTGACTCTGAAAATGTACACACATCGACCTCGCTCATGGATGCGATTTCTGCTGAAGTGGTTCAACTTAACCAAACGATGGTTAGAAATAAGTGAGAATACCCCAGATGAATAATCAATGCAAGTGACATGGTCGGGCGTGTGTGCTATAAAAGTGTGTTAGATGTTAAAAAGATGTTGACGCTTGACTAAGATTGTGTAACCTGGGAACATAAACGTGGAATAAATAAATAAAATTGTGTGCTGTGTACAAACAGTTCTTGACAGTTATGAAAAAGAACACGTTTGCTTGGTATGTAACATAATAGTATAATTGTATATACACTCACCATTGTGTAGAGCAGGGGTTCCCAACCTGTCGGTGTGACCCCTGTGGGGGTCAAACACCCGTTTCTCATGGGTCGCCTAAGACCATCAGAAAACACATATTCACTGCAGTTATAAAGTAATAACAACAATAATTGTATGGTTGGTGGTCACCACAACATGAGGAATTGTATTAAAGTGTCGTGGCATTAGAAAGGTTGAGAACCCTTGGTGTAGAGTGCGTGCAAATGTTGTTGCTTGAAGAGCACTAGAAGTAGATGTGATGTGTGGCCATAATAGTGTATAATGTCCACTACTATCTACAACCACAGTTATGTGGAGTCTGTATGTATAGAGTCGCTGGTAAATACTCATCAGAATGTGTGGTTTTCACAAGTAAATTATTTATGTCTGAATACAACTGTGATGTACATATAAATAAAGATACATGTATAATTAATCGTTCTCGAACGTGTGAAAGTTATATTTCTTGTTATAGTTTACAGCTGTGAAGACGGCTTGTCTTTGTTTAAATGTTGGTATAGTAAGACATATTAAGATACGCGCTGACAGTTACAGCTTTTAAATGCCTGGAGAAAACAAAATGTTTTTGTAATAGTTAACGTTGGAGAAAGACTAAAGATATGAATCAAAATTTAATTTCATTAGACAACAAATGCCGCAGGAAGCTGACGAACGTTAACTCTATCAGACCGCTGTACCACTTTTCCGGTAATTCCCTGATCAGCAGTCTGAAAGTGGTCGAACTTTTAATTTTTTTTTTCTCAAAAAGAATCAGAATATAGCTAAGAAATTAGCTATATTACATATACCGGTCGTCCTCTTGTGGGAAAGCAATGTTTCGTAATTTGAAGACCCACCCTGGCTTTTGCCGGAAGCCCTGAAAAAAAAAGCCTGTCCATTGTTGTGGCGATAACGGCTGAAATGGGTTTCTGAGACCTCCCCACGGGTGATCATCGTCCGCATGGTAGCACTTTTTGTGACAGGGTGTTTATCGCTTATGTGATGTCCTGGTGGGGTATATGCAAGCAAGCTAACGTCATTCCCTTGTGGGATGCAATTCTTCGTTATTTTGAAGCTCCACGTTGGCTTTTGTAAGGGGTCCTGAATATAGCTGGGCTATAAATATGACCTAACGGTTAAAAGGGGGTTTTGGAACAACTCCACGGGTGATCCTCATCCGCATGGTGGCACTCTGTGTCACCGGGTGTTTTATTGTTATGTAATCTCCTGGTGGGGTACAACAATAATCATTTATAGCTAATATAATCTTTGTTGTTCCCCTTGTGGAATAAATTTTTTTGATTTTTTTAGCCACACCCTGGCTGTTGCTGGGGTCCGTAATATAACCTAACAGTTAAGGGGTTTTCCGGGACCTCTCCACAGGTGATCCTCATCCGCATAGTGGCACTTTGAGTCACTGGGTGTTTATCGTTCTGTGCGATGTCCTGGAGATATAAAACTTAATTACTGTTTTCTATGGCAAAAACTTACAATGCTGTTTAAAAATACTGTTTGTAGACGTTACAAGAACTTTCATTTGTAAATAATATGATTTTTTTAAAGGCTCCCACAGTCGGTGAGGCCCTATTTAACATAACCAAAATCCGGCATTGCTTACAGTTAACGCCAGAGTTTAATAAAAATGTGTTCTTCGAGCCTTAGCTGTCTGGCGTTAGGGGCTTCTCAACGATCCACCCTCTGTGTGTTTGTTCTCAACTCTTTACCTTTCAACCCTGAAAAAAATATCCCTATTCTTCTGATACTCCCATAAGATCAGCATTGCTTTGTCAAGTTCGCACCTTCTGGGATTGTGTGTCTGTACTCAAACGTGCACCTGTTGCCCCGGGTACAAAGGTAGCAGCACTGTGTCACCAGCAGAACCAGGTGATCAATGCTGAACTAGTCTAGCTGACGAACACATCAAAAATAGTAATGGCGTTCAGGTATCTCACGCGTGGAATAACATGTGTTGTTTGTTTTATTCATTCAACGGATCAACATCATGCTTTGTTAAAATTACGTTGGGGCTGTTGATGGTGAATCCAGTGTTTCTGTCTTTAATGTGTTGTCTCCAGTGTCGTTTGTTTTATTACAACTGGTGTTATTTATGATAACTGGTGTGCTATATACAATAATCCAAATAGAGCTGGGATTTTTTTCATAAATGATCTTGGCACCGAGGTCGACCCATCCTTAAATAAGTACCAGGTATTCTGGGAAGTAGAGGAAGCCAGGGATATGATGATCACATCACCCACCGAGTGATGATTGGTCTATAAAATAATGGTCTAGCACTATATGCCCACTAATTTTTCTTCCTCTTCTTCTTCTGCTCTTCCACCTTGTACCTCAGCGATGTGTTGGGGGTTGGGCGGGGGGATGAGCTCTGTCAAGAGTACTATTAGGACTGATGTTCATTTCTGTAAGGCTGTTCCTAATGCTTTATTTCTAGCCAGTCTTACAGGTCATCAAAGAACAACAATTGAAGTAGTTTGGACACCTAACATGAATGCCCTGGTACTATTTGCCACAGCGAGCCACACTAAAACGTTACAGCGGGTATAGAGCGAGTGGAAGACCTCGGAAAATATGCAGTGATGTCCAATCATCATCATCAGGTGCCTTGCCGACTGGCGTGGGCGATCATGCCTCTCCATAATCTGCGATCTCCTGCAGCATGTATCAGTTCGTGTGCCGACACACCTCCATGCCATGCAACAAGACTGTCAAGCATCTTCTCTCGTTGTCTTCCTCTTGATGTCTAATACGCGTGGATAAAAGTCATTTACTCTATGATATAAAATGTGTTTCGCTGCAGGGCCAGGCTCTCCTGTGGAAGACCTGGGTTTGAATCTCTGTTTAGGTGTTATTTTTTTTGTTCTGTAAGAGTAGCCAAATATCAGCATTATTAGAAATGTATATGATGGTTTGTATGGTGCAGTGCACCTTTTCTGTCGAGACCCAGAATATATGCAGACATAAAACTCCACGTCCCATTGGCAGAAAGTGCTCTGGGACTAGAGGCCAAGAAGCCTAGACGTTGATGCGCTTCTAGACGAGTTATCTTTTCAACTATCTGTTTATACATTTAGTATAATTGCACACATATTGTTGTATTTATCGCCATTCTGCAAAATGTTTTTTTTTTTCATTATTAGTATTATTATTATTACGCACGTAAGCAGGGATTGATCTATTTGAATATTCCATAAAACATTCGTAAGGGGGTGAACACCTTCAATGCCCGACTACTTCTCCTGAGCGCCCCCCCCCTCTCCAAACACACACACACAGTTTTCACAGTGTCCCCTTATGGAACTACCTTTAACGCTGCTATTTCAGCTTCAACGGTATCCTTCGTATTGCCCTTCATTGCCCTCACACCAAATGCCCCCTGAAGCCTCTTCTAAGTCAACAGCTTTAAGGAGTGATCCGAGAATATCTGAGCGACAGCACCGCGTATTGCAGAGCTCGGCCAGCGAGTTCAAACCAACGGATTGCTGTCATCACTTCTGTTGAGCAAACGTCTGTATTAAGAGTTAGCGCCAATATTTTGGCAACGGCCAGTTCGAGCACTAGTGCATCTTAACATACCATTCAGCGTAGCTCCAATGTCTTTCGTGCAACCAGCACGCCAGGGCAGTTATCTGTGTGTTGATTCTTCGGCTCACATTCGTGAAGACATGACAAGGGGACCTTATTAACCCAGACCACACGTTTGGACCGGTCTTCATTCAGTAGTTGCGGTTCTTGACAGTGGTTTGGGTAACTATACATCAGTAATTAACACTTTGAATTAACTGCTCTAAGACTTTCTATAGATGTGATCTTTAAAATATAGAACCTGTTGCCGACTTCTCGACGTATATTCACTCGAATGCTGGTTTAAGCTTTTGATATTCGTCATTTTAAACATCTTTAACTATAAAAATAGCAATACTGATGCATTCTGTCAACAACGGTAATGAAACAAACCTATTGCTGTGTGTTCTGCTTCTGTTAGTAAAACAATCAGCAATAACAATTTTAAAAGAACGCTTATATGAACATTGAATTTTTTTTATGTTAATTTTTTTTCAAACAGGAAAAGTATGTTATGAAACAATGTACAATTAGTGTAATTAGTTGGCAAAACCTGAATTTATCTACCCGAAATTGTGGAAATTCAGTAACAGCTCGGAGCGGTCGGATCCAAAGACAGCTGCAAACTCTACATTTGAAAATCCAAAAACGCCTTTAACGCCAGACATATTCACAGGACCGTGTGTGTTGTAAATTAAAGTTAACAATTCTGCCTGTGATTGGCTGCACAAAGTCTCCACCTGAAAACAGACTCTAAGGTACGTAGACATTTTAAAAAACACATTTGTTTCCTCTTCCTTTCTGCTTATCTACCGCGCTTTGTTTTGTTATTGCTTTATTTTGCATGACCAGGTCAGATACAAAAAGAAGAGTAGCAAGCGGCGTCCTGGGGCTGCAGGCCGTATGGGGTGTCGTCATTCATCGGGGTGAAAAATGGCAAAAATATGTGAAATAAACATACACAATATGTGTGGGCGTGTGTATGTGTGTGTGTATATGTGTAAGGAGGACAGAAAATTTTCCGCACCAGGTACCACATGACCTTGCAATCCCAGCGGGGTTCAGAGGAAATGTTCCGCACCGGGTACCACCTACCCCCCCCCCCCCCCCCCCCCCCCACCCCACTGGATGCAGATATGTTTTGTGTTTGCCATTTGTGCCTACAATTAACAAAATACTAGAGGACAATCGTGCAGGAAAATGTCATAAACTACCTGCCTTTACCAATATTGTCCTGTAAACAGGGTGCTCTTTGATCTTGAGGGCTCGCATGGCAAGTGCTGTCGCTAACGAATGTGAGTGAGTGATGTTTAATCCCACCAGGCCTAACAGCGAGCGATAAACACCTGATGACGCAAAGTACCACCAATCGGATGAAAATCACCGGGCACAAGTTCCAGAATACCCGTTCAAGTGTTAGGTTATATTAGGGCCCCTGACTACAACGGGAGGGGGGGGGGGGGAGGGGGTGCTTTGAAATAACCACACCAAAAAAAATTCGTTCCACTTTCGGGCGAGGTCTAACTACTGAATGTGCACGCTAGAAGTGTATATTTGTCTCTGACATATGGACGGTATTGTACGGTTTCGTTGCATGAGCAACTGAGTGCTTGGTGCAGCCCTGTGAGTTGTATTTTTCATGCGGAATGTCTTTTTATTTGTGCAGCCGTTGTGTCGATGTATTCAATATGGCCGGTAGTTGGTTTACGTGTTAGCTGGTGAAACATGTTATGTAATAATTCTACGTGTGCATAGCCACCTTAACGTGCCCGACTACTTCCATCAACAGCAAACTACATTTCTGGTGGCGACTGTTGGATTTGGCGTCTCCAGCAACTGCCATATGAAGGGTCCTCATATTTCTGGATTTTTTCGGGACTAATTGTTTGTTTAAAAGTTTTTTCTAGATGAGACAGTGAGGGACATTTTATGTGATTTTGACTTGCACAAGAACGGAGCAAGTATGGGGAAACCCGATTGTGGTGAAGTTAGAACCTCGATTAAGATTAAGAAAAAGGCTAAGAAAAAAAGAGAGAAGAAACAAAAGGCAACTCATAATAACCTCACTGGAGATTCGAGCCGAAATCCCCCGTATGACAGTCCAGTGTTCTTTACCGTTGGATAAGGCACTCATTCCTGGACTTGTATTCAAATTTACATAACAGTCTCTCTGCTTAGCACTGAGGATGTACATACTCTAGCAGGGCTGTCATAGGATGAGTGTAATGGGGAATATTTTCACCCAGATTAGGAAGGTTGGGGGGAAGGCCCAAGGTTAACCCACAACACCGAGATATTCCAGATACTCGGATTAAACGAGGGTTTCGAGATAGGTGATGACCACAAGTTATCACGTGTAACACGATGACGCGACCAGAGGTCGCCACGTGGAAGTAAAGGACCACCATGTGTTGCTACGTGAAACTAACCCGTGGTATAAGCTCAGACTTGATTCTGATCAAGTGAGTTTTGTGTCGACTTGTTGGAGCGAAAGGACGGGAGACTGAGCGTATGAATGTCAACGTGAGATTGCTGTGGTGAAAGGAGAATCAGACGACTACGTGTGAAGTCAAGATCAGCCAGGTCAGTCTGTGCAATGTCCAGAAGATCAACGAGATGCAGCAGGACAGACTCTGGTCAGTGAGGAACCTGTTTGTTGAAGTCTGCGTGATGTGGTGTGCGAGGGCTGTTTAGTAGGACAACGACTGGACACTGTTTTAAGTTGTAACATGTCAATAAACAGATGTTTCGTACGGCTAAGTCGGTGTCGGCTTGTACCAGTTACGTTAACGTAGTGTGTGATAAGAACATTGACGACACACATAAACACCCACTAGACAACGAGTGAGATCATTGCAATAAGGCTTCTGTTTCTTGTAACATCTTTTTTTTCTTCTTCGCGTCCACCGGTTGTGAACTTCGGTGCAAAGTACTGGTTGATTGACCACTTAGCTCTTGTTCCAGATCTAAAATTTTAGTGCAAATCCGTTTTACAGATCTCACCTATTTAATTGCAGTCTGCTGGTTTCTCCGCTTTAGGGCTGATGAACTACGACGAATTAGTCGCCTTCAGCGACATGTGCTTTAAGAGGAGGGGAGGCAGTGGGTCTGTTTTTTCCGTCCTCCCCCTCCCCCAATGGGCTACCGGAACCCACACTGGGATAAAGAGGACATAAGAGGGTTAGACAGCGAACGACTGAGTAAGTGTATGAGTGAGTGGTTGGGTAAGTGAATGAGTGGGCGATTAAACCAGTGAGTGCGTGGGTTCGGTGGCTGGGTGGTTACGTGAGTTTGTGAGTGACTGAGTGATTGTGTGTGTGCTATTGAGTCGGTAAGAGAATAAGCAAGTGAGCGAGTTAGTTAGTGAACGGGAAATTAAGTAAATTAATTAGTGAATAACTACATAGCCACTTTATTAGTTAGTTGGCTAACTGTTTTGCTTGTTTGATTAGTTACTTGCTAAGTCTCTGAGATAGTTGTCTAGTTAGTAAGCTGGGTAATATGTTAGTTACTTAGTTAATTCTGTTGCTCTTCTATTAGTTACTTAGCTGATTACCTAGTTAGCAAGTTAATTTTTTAGTTACCTAATTAATTATTGTGTATATGTCAATTAATTTGTTAATTGTTAATCTACTTTTTTTTTTTAAAACGTGTACGATGAATATAAGATCTATCATAGATATACCGGGAATTGAGATTGGTGTTCATAACATAAACGACAAGTGTTATGCTGATGACACTGTCCTAACAGTGACAAGTGAGAAAGAACTACAAGAATTGATATACACGGTGGTGGTAAAAAGTGATAAAATGAGTCTGAGTTTGAATAATGTAAAGACAGAAGTAATGTTGATTTAAATGCGTTATTTTAGGAGACGTCTTGAAATATAAATAAGTATTCAGGAACATGCAAAGATTGAACAGCCTTAAAAGTCTATGGTTAAGCACCAGCAAAGAGATAAAAATTTGAATTTTGAGAGCATGCATCTTCCCTGTGGCTACATACGGATGTGAGTCGTGGACTATCTTTCAGTCCTTAAAAAAGAGAATAAGGGCTTTTGAGCTGAAATGCTATAGAAAGATTCTCAGAATATCTTAGACAAAGAAGATGAGAAATATTGACAACGTAAAAGATCTGAACATCAAGAAAGATTGGCTAATAAACAGCATCCTTTCTCGAAAGCTGAAATATTTTGGTCATATCAAGCGCCACGACGGATTGGAAAAAAATTATAGCAGAAGGCATGGTACCAGGAAGGAGGGGCAGGGGCCGACCGACACGAAGATGGGCATAGGATATAAGTGACTCCTTGAGTGTGAAAGTTCATGAGGCGGGAGAACTGGCAAGAGAATGAGTTTCTTACAGGCAGACTGTGATGAGAGCGACGTTCTGCAAAGGACCTGCTACATGATGATGATGATCATTCAGGAACATGAATAACAACTGGCGGAAGATGTATGACAGAGGCAAAGAACCGAATAGTGCAGGCTATCTTGTTCTTCTTCAGCATTCCGAACTTTTGAGGTTCATGGCTGCAGATATCACCCGCCTCTATTCATCTCTCTGACTGGCCTTCTCTTTCCAGTTGGTGACACCAAGTGTTTGCAGGTCTGTCTGGACATTATCTCTTCATCGTCTTCTTGGTCTGCCTCGTGGCCTACGGTCATTCATCCTCCGTGTGTATACCGTTTTCACTTCTCTATCATCTGACATACTCTCAATATGCCCCACCCATTTCAGTCTATTAGCTCTCATGATGCCAGTGATCAGTGGTGATTTAAACACATTATGAATTTCGTTGTTGCTTCTCACTCTCCATTCCCCACTGTTTACATTTTTGATAGGTCCAAAGATACGTCGTAAGTCTCTGTTTTCGAAAACCAGTAATAAGACTTCAACTCTTTCAGTTTTTCTCTAAGTTTTCAGAGCCATATAAAACGACTGGTCTTATGCAGGCTATACATGCATTTTTTTTTTAAAAACATTTTATGCAATAAATCCATGTCATTGGAGGTTAGGAAACGAGTTCTGGCATTCTATATAGTGACACTTCTAACATATGGCTGTGAATTCTGGCATGCTATATAGTGAAAATTCTAACATATGGTTGTGAATTCTGGCATGCTATATAGTGACAATTCTAACATATGGTTGTGAATTCTGGCATGCTATATAGACAATTCTAACATATGGCTGTGAATTCTGGCATGCTATATAGACAATTCTAACATATGGCTGTGAATTCTGGCATGCTATATAGTGACAATTCTAACATAAAGCTGTGAATTCTGGCATGCTATATGGTGACACTTCTAACATATGGCTGTGAATTCTGGACAGTTAATAAACAAGCCAAACAATTTCCTGAGACACTGAAGATGTTGTTTTTGATTTAGAATCCCTTAGCTACCTAATCAGTTAAATAGCTATTTAGTTAGTAAACACGATAGTCTATTAGCTAATGTAATGCAACGGACGAGAGACAGTTATACCTGCCAGACAGTCACTTGGGCAATATACTGTTTGTGTCCGCATTTTTTTTTACATTTACAAAGGGAAAACTTTTTTCAACAATATAATAAAATTTTTTATTATTGCACAATAAAACAAGGCTTGTGAACCTTGAGCGCCCCCCGCCCCCCCCCCCCCCCCCCAAGAAAATTCTAAGGATTCGGCTTTTAGTCTTCTTAAACTGCACATTATAAAAATAATAATAGTAGCTATTATTATTTTTGCAATTATTATTAATATTGGACAATGAAACAATGCATGAGCCACTCCTCCAGCCATTAACTTGTATTGGAGGGAGGGGATCCAGTTGACCCCCATCCCTCTTATGTTTTCTCTGTTGCTGCGGGCCGGCCAGCTAGTTGTGGTGTTTTACGTAAACATCTCCTAACAAAGTTTTACTACAATCCTCTTTTCTTTCGCTACATCCACAACAGGAAGTTGACGGTGGCAGGAGGTCATTGACATTTTGTCCCCGTAATGGGACTGAAAGAGAGTGGGATGATGGAGCAAGACATTAAAGAGAGTGGGATGATGCAACAAGACATGAAAGAGAGTGGGATAATGCAACAAGACATGAGAGTGGGATAATGCAACAAGACATTAAAGAGAGTGGGATAAGGCAACAAGACATTAAAGAGAGTGGGATGATGCAGCAAGACATTAAAGAGAGTGGGATGATGCAGCAAGACATGAAAGAGAGTGGGATAATGCAACAAGACATTAAAGAGAGTGGGATGATGCAGCAAGACATTAAAGAGAGTAGGATGATTGAGCAAGACATTAAAGAGAGTGGGATGATGCAGCAAGACATGAAAGAGAGTGGGATGATGCAACAAGACATTAAAGAGAGTGGGATGATGGAGCAAGACATTAAAGAGAGTGGGATGATGCAGCCCGACATGAAAGAGAGTGGGATGATGCAGCAATACATTAGAGTGGTATGATGCAGCAAGACATGAAAGAGAGTGGGATGATGCAGCAAGACATTAAAGAGAGTGGGATGATACAGCAAGACATGAAAGAGAGTGGGATAATGCAACAAGACATTAAAGAGAGTGGGATGATGCAGCAAGACATTAAAGATAGTAAGATGATGCAGCAAGACATTAAAGAGAGTGGGATGATGCAGCAGGACATGAAAGAGAGTGGGATGATGCAACAAGACATTAAAGAGAGTGGGATGATAGAGCAAGACATTAAAGATAGTGGGATGATGCAGCAAGACATGAAAGAGAGTGGGATGATGCAGCAAGACATGAAAGAGACTGGAATGATGCAGCAAGACATTAAAGAGAGTGGGATGATGCAGCAAGACATAAAAGAGAGTGGGATGATGCAGCAAGACATGAAAGATAGTGGGATGATGCAGCAAGACATTAAAGAGAGTGGGATGATGCAGCAAGACATGAAAGAGAGTGGGATGATGCAGCAAGACATTAAAGAGTGGGATGATGCAGCAAGACATTAAAGAGTGAGATGATGCAGCAAGACATTAAAGAGAGTGGGATGATGCAGCAAGACATGAAAGAGACTGGGATGATGCAGCAAGACATTGAAGAGAGTGGGATGATGCAGTAAGACATTGAAGAGAGTGGGATGATGCAGCAAGACATTAAAGAGAGTGGGATGATGCAGCAAGACATTAAAGAGAGTGGGATGATGCTGCAAGACATTAAAGAGAGTGGGATGATGCAGCAAGACATTTAAGAGAGTGGGATAATGCAGCAAGACATGAAAGAGAGTGGGATAATGCAGCAAGACATGAAAGAGAGTGGGATGATGCAGCAAGACATTAACAGACAAACCTTGTTGACATGGACTGTTTTAAGACGATTACTCAATTACCACGAACGATATTTTGGTCCCAGCATGGATTATTGGGTACTTGTATTTCAATTCAACCCAAACAAATGAAATCATAGAGTTACCTGGATAGTTCGAGCACATCACGCGACATTAAGGTGTATTCTCATGCAGTTTATTTTGGTTTTCTTTATGTAGTGTGTATTTTGACGACCCTAAACCTCACCCCAAGTCTTATTTCGGTGCTTTATTAATATCCTACCCCAGATGACGTCACAAGGCAGTCCATTTTTTAAGTTGGTGATACTGGGTTTCCCGGTTTTCTGATGCTTTTAACAACCCCAAAACATCTAGAACTGGCCCTAACCCCAACCCACCTATGTCTCACGAGAGAGTGCAGCCTAGGTCCCACGACTGCATGCAGCTTAGGTCCCACGACAGCATGCAGCCTGTCTACCACCTCCTGAAATATTAGACTTGTCCCGTGACCTGTGGATTTCCCCTGTTTGGGGTAGGATATTAATAAAAATTATTTCTTCACTCCTTTTGAATGCATCTCAGTTTAACACTAACCCGTGCTAACTATGTACTAGGTTAGTTGTGTATCCTTTACAGGTCGTTGCAGAACCAACCCCAACAGCCCCTGGCTGTTGCGTGGCTTTTCTAGGCAAATTTACGTCCAGTAGTTTGTCATTGCTTCTGGACGGTCGGCTTTCTTGATACCACTGTCGAACCAACGCAAGGCGCGTGGCCCGCAGCAAGGATCGAACCTGGCATCCCGGCATTACGAAGCGTTCGCATCGACTTAGCCAAACACGTGCTAACTATAGCTACTCTAAATATCTTTTCTCAAAGTCCACGCCCTGTGGCGTTGGTAGTCATGTCTGCCAACAACCTTCTGTCTTGTGTACTTTAAATTAACTCTGACACAGATGATCTTCCATGCCATGATGTTAAACTGTCCAGCCACTTTTCTCTCGACCTCCATCTACCTCTCCTCCCCTCAAACTTTCCTACTGTCACGATGTACTGCTGTTTTCTCCTTCTCATCACTTGGCCTTCATTTAGCTACTAGTTTTTTTTTTTTTTTGTGTGAGTTAAAATTGAAGTACCGATTATTGTTTTTAATACATCTATTAGTCCCCAGTTCGTGAGCATTTTTAGCAAGACATTTTGAGTTTTTTAGCTATTGGAATTCATGTTAATGAATTGTTTCTGAATTTAAAAAAGCAACTTAATACCTAGAGGAGCCACCGTAGTGTAGCGGCTAGACTCTCGCCTGCGGATCTGAAAGTCGTGGGTTTGTGCCCTGATGGAACAGGACTTTTTCAAAAATGACCTTGGCTTCCTGTTCCCCCCAACCTTAAGTAGGAAGGTTAAGTCCTTGAAAGTAAAGGCGACTGGCGGGATATTGACCACATCATCCACCGAGTGTCCATTGGTATTTAACATATAGGTCTAGCCTAATATGCCCAATGTTCCCCATGGCTTGGAAAGGGGTCCTTTCTTTTTTTTTTTTTTTTTTTCTTTTTCTTTATCTTCTTGCCTAGACGCAGGTGTTGTCAAACAATGAGATATGCTCGCTCTCCGTGCGAACATACACCAAACGACTGAAGAGTTCCCAGTGTTTTCCGCTTCCGCTTGCAGGGACCAGTTTTGTTTGCGCAAAATATTATCTCATATCTGTCCAGGATTACCTCTTCTCAGTTGGGGGTCGCTGTAACCTCTCTGTCGGAGGGGATAGGGTGCATGGGCTGTTTGGGGACAGGCAAAGGTAATCCTAAGGCAGATACTAGCATGGCGGTGTGAACTTCAAACGATTGAACCTTTGTTTTATGACCAAGTTCGGTCGGTTTTCTTCCACGATGAAGTGTGTTTCCTGTTGTACATACTGTGTTATAGGCACTGGACCAATTGTAACTTCCTGGCGTTTTGTGATGCCCCAGTAAAGCTTTTCTGTTTGACTCGATAGTAAATGGAAATACACAGAAAGAAATTATAACACGTATTGGCAAGTCATCAGCAGCATTTAAAATTGAGTCAAGAATTGACATCACAGCACTTAGGGCATTTCCATGTATGCTCCGTCCTCATCTTCAGCAGAAAGCGCAGAGTTCCAATACTGATGGTACCGGTCACAATCTGGTAGAAAGTCCGTCTTGCCTTTCCTCTGAGTGTAGTGAGCGGGCCACACCCTTCGGTTACACCCAGGTGCCTCATTCTCTCCAGGCCATTAAGACTTGAAAAAAATCCTTGATAGCATGAAAACAATATGGAAATCTAAATTGTACAGTTTCGGAACCAATGTAGATATTTTTAGTTAAAATGTAATTTCACTTTGAACGTATGCAAGTGAAACTTGGAGAACCATTAAAGACACTGAAAGAAGAAAGTAGATGCATTAGAAAATATATGCTCGAGGAAAATAATGAAAATAAAATGTGATGAATTCAAACGGAGTAAAGAAATAAGAGAAATGGCTAGGCAACAACCATTAACAGGAAGCCGCCGTGGTCAAGCGACTAGACGCTCGGCTGCAGATCGGAAGGTGGTGGGTTCGGTTCCTGACTAGAAGCGGATTTATTTTTTAATGACCTTGTCTCCCAGGTGGACCCAGCCTTGAGTGGGTACCAGGTACAGTCCTGGGAAGTGAAGGCGGCCAGTGTGATGTGTTAAGCTTAACACATCACACATCAAGAACCGTTTGATCTATAAAATATAAATCTAGCCCTATATGCCTAATACGGCTGAAAGGCGTGGGAAAAGGGTCCTTTCAACCACTAGTATCAACAGTTATAAGACAGAAGAGATGGCGCTATATTGAACTCATCCTGATAAGAAACCAGCAGAGAATTGCCAGACAGGCATATACATGGGAAATAAATGGATTAAGTTAGCGAAGACACCCAAAAAGAAACCCGAAGACGAACGTTGATGAGAGAGACCAAGGCTGCCTGTCTAGATTCTATTCATGATGTTGAACTGATTGCGCAGGATAAAGCGAATAGACTGCTAGCCCTATGTGCCATATAATGAATATCGGCGTCTGTGGCTTAAGTGTTGCGAACGAGCTTCGTAATGCCGGGTGCCAGGTTCGATCCCAGTTGCGGGTCTTGCGTTTGTTTCTACTGTGGTATTGAGAAGCCGACCGTCCAGGAAAATTGCACATTTCTGGACGTAAATTTGCCTAGAAAAACCACAACAGCAAAAAAAAAAAAAAAAAATCACGGGGTTGATTCTGCAACGTTCTATAAAGGATACGCAACTAACTTTAACTTTTGGATAATAAATGAGTGAATTAATTTTTTCATTAATTAATTAACATATTAATTAATATCACTAAACAGGTTGAAAAGGGTTTCTGTGAGCTTTATTATTCTTATGTATCAGATGTTAACCCTACAAAGTACAATCCTGGGGAAGGAATGGTCGGGGGAGGGGAGGGGGGGGGGTGAACTTTAAACATAACAAGATTATGTTGAGCTGAGTTACGTAAACATGATCCGCTGTAGCGTTGTTGCTAGCCGCTTGACCGTCGGCCGGAAGAACGCGTGTTCGAAACCGCACTCGGATGTTTTGTCGATCTGTGTTCCTAGATCGCCCCCAGCCTAAAATGGATGAAGGGAATGACCTAGAAAGTCAAGATTGCCGGTTTGACCTTTACCATATCAGCTTTGAAGAACGAATTGGTATATTAAAAACATGAATCTAGCATCAAAAACCCCTGACCCTGATCACAAGAATGGTCTTTTAAAAGTATACAAATTCATCGATACCTGATGACACAAGTGGCCATTCACACATTCAGTACTCGACTAGTATTTTGTATTGGGTCGGTGTCTGTGGCTTAGGCGTTGCGAACGCGCTTCGTAATGCAGGGTTCCTTGGTTTGATCCCAGCTACGGACGGTTTGTCTTGCTTAGGTTTCGACAGTGGTACCGAGACCTGAACGTACAGTAGCAATGGCAAACTACTGAATGTAAAATGTTCCTAGAAAACCCACAACAGCCAAAACATGCTGGCGTTGGCTCTGCAGTCTTGTAAATGATACGCAACTAACTACATTTTATATAGACGCGAGCTTCCTAACAAGCATACTAAGAGCTCCGCGTGCAGAGCCTGTATGCTTCGGCGGCGAAGTGGTCAAGCCGTTTGCCTCGAGCTCTGAAGGGCGTGGGTTCGTTTTACGGCTGTGCCGTTCAGTTCACGAATGCAATTTTTTACGGAGTTTTCCGGCAATCGTCGGTCCGAGCTACGTCACCGGATGCTTCCGACAGGCTGCTAGCTTTTCTGTGGAGAGAGTCAGTGCCATATGGGATCAAACCCGGTGCGATAAAGTCTATCCTTCCGACTTTAACCTGACTTTTCGAGGCCGCTCCAGGAAAATAATTAAAAATCTAAGAGAATTACAGATTCAGAAATTACAAAAAGAATCCAAAGGAGGCTGCGTTAGCGCAGTCAATAGGATACTGGCTTTCAAATCTAACTGCGACTCGCTGCAGCCCACGGACGGTGTTCGAAACCAGGCGGTTCCAGGGGTTCACCTCGCCTCTAGGTTATGGGTACGAGAGTTAACACTCTGCCTCTTCTACCTAGTGATTTTCAAGTCGTCACGATATTTTCCAGTGTTCCTTTTCTCATCACATTGATGAACGTCGCAGTGGCTACGGAGTTGCGTGCTGACGGCGACACAGGCGGACAGTATTATTAGCTGTCCGTACTGGTGGCAGAGTACTTATAATTTATAACCGTGTGCAATGACGCCGGTTCACATCTTCCGACTTTACCTTTTAGAATCCAAAAAAGAAACTAGAAGTTATTTAGATTTCTTTTACTGTACTATCTAACCCCTCTTCTTCCATTCTGAAACATTACTTATAAACAGTTACCATGTAAGACATAGGGAACGGTAATCTAAGAAGTCCCGCGATAGAACAAGGTTCATTTAAAAAAAAAAAAAAAAACACCAGAAAAAAAAAAGTTGGGGACTGCTTTTATAAAGACCAATTGGTCCGCGATGATGCAGTCAACATCACACCGCAAATTGGCCTTTTGCATTTTTTAAATAAGTGAGAATAGACACCAAATCAACGAACAGGCCGGAAATATATAGGCGTTATATTCGTACGTTCGCACACATTAAATATGCTGCGTGACCATAAGTGCTTTTGATATTTGCACTTGCGACAAACGAGGCACATCAAATATGAATTGCTGCTAAAAATACAACACCAATATATTGTTGGCGTTTCGTCCTCTAGGTAAACTTCATATAATTAATTTTCTGTTCTCCCATGACTTTTGTCCAACATTCAGTCCTAGAATTTGTGAATGATGATCTGCGGCTTTTATTCGTAGATAATCTGTTCAGAACTAGTGCGCACTTGTTTGTGATTTCTTCTTTGGTAAGGGTGTTGCGTTTTAATTGTTCTTTTTACCTTTTAGATCACGTTCTGTATTAAAACAGATATTTAGTTAATGTATTAATTATTAAACGCCGTTATCTCCGTGCCTTGCCAACTGGCGTAGGCGCTCATGCATCTCCACAGAAATCGGTCTTTGGTGTTCTAGATCACTTCCACTGATGATATTCCTCCATGCCATTGTCTTAACCCATCCACCGTCGTTTTTCTTCGTTTCCCTCTGCCTCTTTTATCAATGATTTGTCAAGCGTCACGATACTTTCCAGTGCTCTTTTTCTCATCACATGACCAAAAAACACAAGTTTGCCTCCTTCTCATTGTTGTAAATAATGTTGTAATTAGCCATTTCCAGGCAATCATTGTTAGGTATTCTGGAAGTACAAGGTTTTCACAACATTCTCCTCAAGAACCGTCTATTAGTTGCCTCCAAACTCTTCCTAATTGTATTGCTCATATTTTAAGATTCACTGCCATCCAACAGAACAGGCTCCATATAGCATTTCAGTGCTCGTTTTCTGATGTTTAATGATAATAACAGTGTGTATGTGACACTTTCCTTTGATTTCTCTACATAGCATAATGTTATCTCTTTACCATCTTTTAATTTCCCTACATATCATAATTTGATCTCTTAACCATCCTTTGATTTTCCTACATAGCATAATTTGATCTCTTAACCATCCTTTGATTTTCCTACATAGCATAATTTGATCTCTTAACCATCCTTTGATTTCCCTGCATAGCATAATTTGATCTCTTAACCATCCTTTGAATTTCCTTCATAGCATGATTTGATCTCTTAACCATCCTTTGATTTCCCTACATAGCATAATGTGATCTTTTGACCATCCTTTCATTTCCCCACAATGCATAATGTGATCTCTTAGCCATCCTTTTATTTTCCTACGTAGCATAATGTGATCTTCTCGTTAGTTTCATGTTTCTTCTTCTTCTTTCGTTCGCTTGAAATAGAGTATCTATATCTGAAATGTTGTCTCTGGTATGAACTTCAGTCTTTAGTAATTCACTCAATTACCCGTAAAGTTTGTCTTGCACAGGTGTTTCTCTTGGCCAAAATTTTAGCCTTGATATGTTGTATTTGGGACAGTCTTGGAGGACATGACCTGCAGCCTTAGTTGCCAGTCCATGTGCATATATCTGATTCGCCGATTTTAAATTGTTTGTACATGTGGCTGAGAGGTCGATTGTGGCCTGTTCTAAGGCGTAGAATAATAACTTGCTCTGGTCTGTCAATATGGGTATCGTCTTCTGTAGGTTTTGGTGTCTTTCTGGTTGATTTGATTATTCTCTTCTTCTGTTGATAAGAGACTGGTACGTCAAGCTGTTTTTCGTGTGCACCTTCTTTAGCTAATTTATCATCTCTTTCATTTCCAGAAACTCCACAGTTGGATGGTATCCCTTACATTGTTATCTTACACAGGTTTCTTAGTATGGAGAGTAGTGTTCTAATTTTCTAGTAGTGTTCTAATAGGTAGTGTTCAAGCTGGATTGCCTGAAGTACCGCTCTTGCACCTGTTGAGAATACCAGAGGTTGTGAAATATGACGTATATTAAACAGTTTCTATGCTGCTATTTTAATGGCTTGAACTTTTGCATCATAGTTGTGACAGTGCTTTCCTGTGGGTATTTAGGCTGCATATCTGGTATTATTTGGATGCTCAATATACACTCCCGCTCCTCCATTTCTGCTAGCGTTTTGTGCTGACCCATCCGTATAGACATGAACCCAAAGATTATGTGGGTATTGCTCTCAAGTAGTGTTAGGGTGGCTGTTTTACGTTGCACACTGTTTTGTTCTTCCTTGTCGAATACTCCTTTTACTTTTGTTTTGATGTGTATTGGCAACTTATAATCCTCTTTCCAAGGGGTCTGATCTTGAATAGCATTTAAGGTGCTCTCAGCTGCAGGCAGGTCATTGGTTTGCCTGCAGAGTAGTTGGGCCTGGTGGATAAAACTGCTTCTTTTTAGTCCATCCATTGCTAGATTTTTGGAATCTTTCTTTCATAGGGTGTTTAGGCATGCTAAGAAACTTTTCTGCTTGTATTAGTATTTTAGTGTCTCTTCGTTCTGTTAGTGTTTGGGTCATCGCCATCTTCTCTATCACAGTTATAGATTTTGATGTCATCCCACCTGTTACGACACCGAGGGCTTCATTTTGCATCTTTTCTAACTTCTTTAGTGTGGTTTTCAATGCTGAACTCCATGCAGTAGACCTGTGTTCAAGGTGTGGTTGTATACTTTGTTGATAATTCTTTCTAAGTATTGTCCCATTTGCGCCCCTTGTTGTTCCGCTCAGTTTTCTTAGGATAGCTATCTTCCTTCTGGCTTTGGTTGCTGCCCTATAGGTGTGTTTCTTCATGTTAACCTATCATCAAACATTACTCTGAGGTATGTGAGCTCCCTATCCTCTCTAATGGTATTCCATTTATCTGAATTACGCCTGAATTTTGTTTAAGGTAGTGGGTAAAAATGGTAGTGCTACACTTGTCTATTTTGATGTTGACACACCCTTTATCAGCCCATGCAGCCATTGCATCTATCCATATGTGTAGCAGTCTGGTGGTCATTTCTGCACATTTATGTGTGCACCATAGTACCAAGTCGTTAGTATATACTGAATCATTAATTCCATGGAGTAGTTCAGCAATTCGGTCGTTGATATAGACAAGAAACAGTGTTGGGGACAAAACACCACCTTGAGGAACACCAAGGCGCAGCAAGACTTTCTTGCTCTTGAGTCCGTCTATCTCTACTCAGGCTCTTCTGGTAAACAAGCATGATTTCACCCATCTGTACATATTCCCATTCACTTTGTAGTTTCTCAATTTCTTCATTAGACCTTCTTTCCAGACCTTGTCAAAAGCTTTCTTCAAATATCACAAGCACTATCTTCTTTTCTTGGAAGACATCTGCAGTTGTCTGGTCTTTTGTGGCGTTACACAATCTTAAGCCTGCCTGTTGCATTGCTACCAATAATGTCTGAGGTTCACAGTGCGTTCCATTGTTTTACAACTGGAGACAGCTTGTAAAGCTAATTGGTATATGACTGGAAGCACTGGGACTGTCGTTTCTTGGTTTTAGGAGAGGTAACATGGTTGCTACCCTCCATATCTGTGGAACTTTGCCACTGGCCCAATAGTTATTAAAAATCTGCGAAATGATCGGCAGATTGTTTTCTTATTAGGATGACTCCTTCTGTATATATTGTAGCATTTTCCTTTCTCCCTGTGCTTTCGTCAATAATTTGTTTTACCAGCCTCCACAGCTTCCTTGTGTCTCTTTGAAAGTTTAGAGACTTTGTTTATTTTTTTCCTTGTCCTGCCCTTCTAGCCTACAGATTGGTTCTTTAAAATATGGCCTGTGCATGTTGGTTATTGTTGAATTGACAAGGTCTGATTTCAGCTTTCTTTCCTTCGGTTTCCATATTACTGTGCAACTGTTCTTGATTAAAATTACAGTATAGTTTATATTTCTTGCGTGCACCTCTTGGTACTGTTTCCATGGCTGCCTGCAATAAAATTTGCAGAACTCTTCTACTATTTTGTCTGCATTGTTGTCTGTTTTTACATTTTTGAACAAAACGATTGAAAGATGCTGATACAAATTCCAGTCTGCCTTCTTGTAATTCCATCTTGGTAGAGTGTTGCTCTTTTTATATAATAGTTTTCTATCGTTAGAAAGACTGGGCGATGGTCACTGTCTCCTAGTTGTTTCCTCACAGTTCTAGTAATATCACATTCCATGTCTGATGAATGAAAGGCTAGGTCTGGCGTAGAGGTGGTATTCCATGCTCTTGAGTAGAATATTGGTAGAATGGTTGGATTATTATTAAGAATGAATCTGTTTTTATCCTGCCAGTTCTCCAGTTTCTTTCCCCTCTGATCCATGAGATCCTAGCCATAATTTTTCTGAGTGACTGTGGAAATCTCCACACGCTCTTTATTTTATTTGCTACTATTGTATTCATTGCCTGCATAATTAGATCTCTCGACCATCCGTTGATTTCCCTACATAGCCTAATTTGATCTCCTAACCATCCTTTGATTTCCCTACATAGCATAATGTGATTTTTTAACCATTCTTTAATTTCCCTACATAGCCTAATGTGATCTCTTAACTATCCTTTGATTTCCATACATAGAATAAAGTGATATCTTCAGTTTAAGAGATATTCAGAACAAACTACAGAATTCTGGCTTCTCCAGTGTGATTACCACTGTGAGTATTGAAACGTGGAAAGTAATGCATTCATGTTATTTTCCTTTCTTTATGGTTATTTGTTCCATTAAGAATGAAACTTGCTAGTATTCTTCTTCTTCTTCTTTTCTCTACGCCTGGAAGACCTTGCAGTGTCATTGCATGAAGTGATCTCTGGAAAGGGCCCTTCTTTTTAGCTTCACATATATAACAGTTTTAGTGTTTTCGAATTTTCTCCAGTCTGTCTTCTTTCATGGTCGACCTCTGACTTTGTACATTACCGCTGTATCTTTATAACATTGTTCTCTTAGGTTCATGTATGTTGCCAATCTTGTTACATGACCGAACCATTTATTCTTTCCTTGTTACATCTAGCATGATAAGTAAACATTTCAAGTGATATTCGTTGTTACTGTGCCTTTTGTTCTAGACAGTGCGTGAAATCTCTTCTTATACAGTTTGCCTCCATAAGTCAGCCAGTGCGCCCTTGTCGTGCCCTTTGGTAATCTTGTAATCTTAATTTCAGCCTCATAGCAAACTAGACACTCCATAGCTGCTCCGCTCCTATGCCAACGAAAAACAAGCAGAATGTCCATCACTGCCTCTGGCGACAAAATTGACTCAGACTGCAGTCTCTGTAAATTCATTAGTGATTAGTAATGAGTGATTAGTGATTAGAAAGGATTATCATCAGAGCACTCCAGAGAGATCCATAGGTGCTCCGATCTGCCCCTCAAAAGCTCCACAAGTGTAAAAGTCTGATGACGCCTGTTCTGTTTTGGTTAATAGAATGTCTTGTCCCCTTAGTTAAATGTTCATTTCTTGCAGCTTCAGTCTGCACCTCCATGTCCATCAGTCTAGACGGGGATATGGAGTCATGTCCTTTGGCGTGCTCCTGGGTACGGTGAGCGCAGCGCATGGCATATACACTAGTATACGCACGAATTAAAAGCATAAGAGAGCTGTCCATAATGCTAACACAAATAGTCCGACATTAGATATGCAGTTCAGTATCGACGGAACAGCAGCTGCAACAACAAAAAATCATTAGACTCACAGGCGATTAATTTTAGCCACATAAGGCACAACCACTTCTGTGGCAACAGGTAACTTGCTTTTTTTAAATCTACAATATCACGTTAATTACAGTCAAATATTCAGAATAAATCGGCAGCTCACAGTGTTGCGCCGTGCACTCAGTTCAGTAGCTGGGCGACAAAACTATATTTTTTTTTCAATCTACATATGGAGAAAAATGCAGCGGCCACCGTCTTTTGAAAGCAAAACTTCACCACGACTAGAAACAGTGAACGTGCCTTTCCTCCATGTTGACTGGATGTAGCCCTTTGCTAATCAAGTATATGCTGTCAGACCCTTATCTGCATAGACCGATCGGCACTTCTTCTTTTTCTGATTTCTATCCCTAAATAGACCGTACGTCCTCAACAAACTCACGTCGTTCTATCCTTCGCTATTGAGCGCAGCTCTCCCCGTGTCCTACCCATCTTCTTCACTCTCGAGTTCCTTTCTCCGTGTGTGTCTTTTTTTTTTTTTTTATTACTTTATTTCTCTGCCCCTGTTGGTTCCAGCACAAAGACATTCTAGTTATATTATTCTCCGTTTTTTTCATCGTGTATCCTATCCAACGTCAGCGTCTTTTCACCGCTAGTTCACTTCCAAAGCTCTACATTAGTGATTAGCGCAGGCACCAGTTAATAAATGTTTGTAGTTTTTTAGTAATTGTCTGAGTTGTTCTCTATGTTTCCGCTCCATACAACAATACTGATTTGACATTGGAATCACAAATTCTATGTTTAGTATTAGTTTTCATTTCTTTTGACCTCCACAAATTTGCCATGAAAGATCCTCTTGCCTTTCACATTTGTATTTGAAAATCTCTATCAGTTCTAGAAACTTTTACTACCTGTGATATTTCTTAGTACTCGCATCTGGGAGCCGCTGTGGTGTAGCGGCTAGACGCTTGCTTTGGGATCTGACCGTCATGTGTTCAGACCCTGATAGAGCTGGACTTTTTTTTCATAAATGACCTTTGGTAGACACAGCCTTAAATAGGTACCAGCTAAAAGGCATGGGAATTAAAGGTGGCCGGCGTGATGCTGACCACATTACCCACCAAGTGCCGATTAGTCAATAAAATATTGGTCTAGCCCTATATGCCCAATACGCCTGAAGTCGTGGAGAAGGGTTCCTTACTTTTACTTTAAATAATATGAAGTGCATGAACAAATATATTTATAAGACCTGCCTGAAGAACCAGAAATGTAAATGAGCTATGAAGTTAGAGGTAAAGACACTCCCCTCTTGTACAACAAAGACTTCGTCAAAGTTCCGAAAACATTGACACGAAACACAAAAACCCAGTTGTATAACTGGTTGTATTGTCTGTGTATTCAGCAATCAGCCAGGATCCCCTGTGAATTGCTTGTGCAAATATTCTCTCCACGCCAGCGAACTGACTTTAGTGATGTGCCAACGATGGTCAATTTAGATTGGCACCAAAGTAAACTCCTTCGTTTGCACCTGTCAGCATTTCTCAGGGCCACATGGCTACGCCTCGCTCAAGGCCGAAGAACCCCCACAGATATTGTTATCTTTTTTATTTTTTATTGTCATGTCTGGGAGCGAAGACCAAACAAACTGTGCCCTCTCCACTGTACCTGCCTAGCAAAGAAATACAATCCACAATGAAAGGGAGGAGGAGAGAGAGAGATTATCTCGTGGCCTTTGGCTACTGTTGGCGACCTTACCCTTGAGCGAGGCCAAAGAACATGTCTGCCCTGCACCATTTAATCCGCGCACTGGGTTATCCTTCGGTTAGTTTCTCTGCCAACCTGGCTCAGAGTTGCTCGCTGTCAGCTCAAATTCCTAGTCCAAGGACTGGCATGAGCGAAATCTTCTATTAGTATTGTTTAGTATAAGACGCTGGATCGTCAGATCGCATCAGTCATACTGCCTCCTATAGAAGAGGCATCAGCAACGATTTGAACAGAAGTCTCTATTACCAACAAAAAAAGTGTTTATTTCTTATCAAAAACTGAATGTCTGAAGGTATAATTCTAGCAACAATTCTGGATTAACCATTTCGCAGTTCAACGTTCGGGAAAGTATGTAATGTAATGCCATTATATTTTAATTAACTAGTAGGCTAATTGTGTTTGTGTAATTTACAGCAAGCAGGTAGTTTAGTGCTCGGTTTGTTTATTCTGTGTATTTAATTAGTTGTTTCGTTAAAACATAGCCAAGATTGTGCACAATTGTATGTTCCCACATATACTTAACGTTATCTTGTGCTACATGAAGACAAGGTTGCTAAATTGTTTTGTCACTACCGCTTTTTCCACCGGCAATAGACCAGCTTATGTTTGGTTTAGAAGACAGATCAACATCATGATACATGAATTTGGAGTTAAAATTCTTACGAAAGTATTTCAGGATCATGGCCGGTGCTAAGGAGTTGGTGCACAGCGCTGTGTTTCTTCGGACTCAAGCTTGAGTCAGAAGTAGAACGGAACACTTTTGCCATGATGTTGATCTGTCGTCTAAACCTCTAAAACGTCTACAAGAGCATCATTGTGTCAATTCTTCTTTATGGAGCACAATGCTGGAGAATGACATTTTTGGTGCGCACAAGCTATCCGTCTTCCACCAAATATGTGTACGTAGAATTATCAACGTTTTTTAACCAGATACAATTTCAAACACTAAACTACTTCAAGTCACAAGCCAAGAAACTCTCAACAGTATGATAACAAAGAGAAGATGGAAATTTCCTGGCCACGTCATAAGAAATGGTAATGATGTTGGTGATGATTGTGGTGACAAAGATGATGATGATGATGATGGTGACGTTGAAGAGCTAAACATATGCAGACATAAAATTCAGAGATAATTGTTAAATTTCCTTGCCAAGCCTCCGACGATTTAAAAAAAACAGTTTCTATGCATCACCAAGTTGATAATGGTTGATCGTTGAAATCTGCTTTGTCATTGGCCTTTAGGACATGCATGACACTTGAGAGCGCTGGAGGTCATAAAAATGGAGGCTGTGTCATGGTTGCCCTGCAGGGAATGTTGGAATGCAACCTGCAGACGAGGACAGACATATAAGAGACGCGACAGATAGTGTGGCGGTACAAATTCTACTTGTAGACGGCTTCGCTATGCTTGTTAACATTTTGAGCTTTGTCTTCATGAAGTTATGGAGGTCATTGACCGGTATGTCGTTGGCTGCATTATATATAGTATCGGGCTTGTGGTGGTTTCGACAAGACAAATGAGTCTTTTTATTCACGCCAGTGGCGTATCGGTCCTTGATAGGTGATGCCATCAACATCTATCCGGCTGCATTTACTTCCCAGATAGGTAATACTCCTTCTTCTCATTCACCGGCTGTAAACTCATGGGAAAACTATGGTTATTCATCCACGTCTAGTTTTGTTCAAGAACTTGAGTTCTGCGTGCACATACATTATACGGATCTGGCTTTTTTTGTGTCCGGGCTGTTGGTTCCTCGCATCTGTTAGAAGCACTCCGACTTTAAAAGAAAGATTTCTAATTAGTTACTTTTTACTACCTTAGGGCAGTGGATACATTTTTTGCTGCCCAAAATGGGGCCCTGGAATAAACACTGGGAAAACAGTAAGGTATAAATGAACTGGAATCTGAGATTTGCTGCTATCGTTTTACCATCTAGAATCTGACTGTTGAGGTTTTGAGTGTGTTCAAACTTTCGGGAGAAACCCGCAGGAGAAAAATCGGTGTTTTATTAATATCCTACCCCAAACAGGGAAAATCCACAGGTCACGGAACAGTCTAATATTTCAGGGGGTTGTAGATAGGCTGCATGCAGTCGTAGGGCCTAGGCTGCACTCTCTAGTGGGACATCGGTGGGTTAGGGCCAGTTCTAGATGTTTCAGGGTCGTTAAAAACATCAGAAAGCCTGGAAAGGCAGTCTTACCACCCTCTGAAATGTTCGACTGTCCTGTGACGTTAGCTGGGGTAGGATATCACGAAAGAACCTTTAGATAGACCGTTTGTCTGCCGCCGGTTATAGGGCAGAAAGTGTTAACTTGCTGCACTGTAAACTTCACCAGTTTTTTTAAATGGGACATTGAGGGACATTTCATTTGATTTTTCACTGGCACCGGAACGGAGCAAGTTTGGGAAAACCCGACTGCAATAAAGTTGAAACCTCGGCTAAGACTAAGTAGTAGCTGTTCAGTTTCTTCTTCTTATGTGTGTGCTGTGTGGTTGGCAGGTTGTGCTTACACATGAGTTGCGATGTACCTTCCTTTCGGCATAATGCATATAATTTCAGAAACTCCTTAATTACGATACCTTGTTCAATAGTATTGGATCTAACTCCCACAGCCCCCCAAAAAATGGACTACCAATTTCCACACCTCTGATTGTTTAATTTGATAATATCTTGTTAACTGTCAATTGTTTTACATTTTCAGACAGGATCTATAACTCATAAACGTCAAATGGCGCTCAGTACGACCTCGGAAGCTCATCAATCCATTTGCTGGAGAGAAGCCCGTCCGTGCCCTATGAGTGATGCCTCCTCAGACCAGAAGCTGTCGTGCCAGGCTTGGTTCCACTGCGAAGTGGCCGGAGACTACGTCATCAAATGGAAATGTCATTCATTGGAAGAGGTGGAGCATAACACCACTAGCCCGGCCCTGTCTTTGTGTTCAAACCAATCAGATGCTAAAGAATTATTGGATTGCCCGCCCCCAGTAGTCTGTGCTGACGATCCTTATCTTGACCATGTGCATATGGTAGGTTATCTCTGCTTTCTTCGTGATGTGTGATACTATCAAATATATGTTTTCCACATTGACCACTTCTTCTTCTTCTTCTTCTTCACTTCCTCTTTTACCGCTGTGGGTGTCGAGGGAGATATAAGGTTCTGTTTCTAGCTCTTCTGGCTGCCTCGACCATAGGCACATCGTGCTGTTGACCACAAAACCATAAATATGATAAACCATACACGTTAAATTGTAACTGTAATGATGATAATAATGATGTTGAGGATGATAATAATAATGATGTTCAATACAGTTGGTGATTGTTGTAGAGTGATGTTGGCATCGATGACTGAGCTAACGATGATGAGCATGAAGCTGGCACATATGAAATTGATTAAAATGATGATGAGGATAATAATAACGTTGATGAGTATGGTTGTGATGTTGATGATGATGATGAGGAGGAGGAGGAGGATAGTAATGTGGACGACGAAAATAATCGCAATGACGATAATTTTGATGACGATGATGGTGGTAGTAGTGGTGGTGGATGAATGTCATACACTGATCGTGGTATTAACGTTGATGAGATTTACGCAAATATTTGCCCCTACAGAAATCCAGTGACGTGTCCACAGATGTCATTCTCGCCGTGGCTGTCTCCATCTTTGCCCTGCTGGCTATGCTGCTCATCGTGGTGTCATCTTACAAGTACTGGAGGCTGCGCAAAAGGTAACTCGATCGACGATATCGTCACACGTTATCCCATTGATGATGTATAATAAAATAAATGGCTATAATTGGTGTGCATGCTTCGTCTTTGCAGACAACTGTGCTCTATTGTACCACAGTGAGACATGTCAAGTCACACACACACACACACAAAAACTCTAGACATTATGATAACCAGGACAAGATGGAAATGGCTTTGCCACGTTATCAGAATGAATCCTGATATACCTGCCAAAGCACCTCTCACTTGGACACCAGAGGGAAAGAGAAAGAAGGAACGCCTAAAAACAACACGGAGACGAACGACGGAAAGTGAACTGAGTCCTGCATCTCTGACATGGAAAACTGCAATGAAGATTGTCCCAGACAGGAAGGAATGGAAAGTCCTCTGTGCCACTAGGCATAAGGAGAAGTGTATAGGGAGGCAAAATAATCCTAACCAATAGTGATATCAGTTGACGATAGGTATGAAGTTCCTCCTCGGCATATCACAAAACTAGTCATTATTATACAGAATATGTTGCTTTTGCATCTAATCCCTCCATTGGTCTGTTTTCTTAACTTTAGAAGTATAATATTATTGTGGCACCTTTCCGTATTTCTAGAGGATAGTGTTATGTTGCGCTATGAGGATGCATGGGACTGACAGCCCATGGCGATGGCGAGTGTGACTAACAAGACCAGCCTACGTTAATAAAAGTCTTCTACAATTATAACATATGATTTCAGGACCGTTGTTGTCAACATTTTGTTTACTCTGTTTGTTTTTTTCTCCTTCAGAGGCTCAGCTCTCATCCCTTATGTAATCATTTCTTCCTTCGTCCTTACTCCCTTCCCTGTGTACTCCCTTCCCTGTGTACTCCCTTCCCTGTGTACTCCCTTCCTGTGTACTCCCTTCCCTGTGTACTCCCTCCACCGAAAAAGATCCAATGCATTTTGTTCTCACGAATTCACATCAATATCTGTATCATTCATGTTCCGCTTTTGCGCAGCCTTTTATCTTGTACAGATCGGTTTCGACATCTTCTACCGACTTTAACTCACCACACATGATGTCCTTAGGTGCTATGGTATCCCCCATTCTTCATGTGTATCCCAGCAACCTGAGCTTTCGTAGACTGAGCATTAGGAAGACTACTCCAAAGAAGCACAAAAAATAGCACCAATTTGTTTGGAACAATGCATGCAGCAGAATCTACTGTGCAAGAAGAGACGTGCTCTTTCTGTCTGTCTGCCGAATCTTTCCTTCCAGATCAGCTAGCTGCCAAGCAATGTTAAGTGTCTGGTCAGTCCAGCTTTAATATTACGATTTTAGGTTGAATGTCATAGTCCTAAGATAAGATCAGGCTGGAATCATCTCCACTGCTCTTCTCAACCCTCAGTGGTTGGCACAAGTGTTGTGTCAGGTTGACAGAGAACAAAGAACAGTAACATTTGACTGAGCTACCGTTTAACAATAGTCGGTATTTTGTTTAGCTAATGAGAGATATTTTGTTTAGCTAGTGAGAGATTCATGGTTGTATATGCAGAATGGGACAAGGATCGAACAAGCATATATTTAATTGTGGTTTAAGCGCAAAGTGCTCTTGAGAAATTCCGTTTTCTTTTCCCTCCACCCAACGTATTTGCTCAAGAATAAAACGTCTTTCCTGATATTGCAGAGTCAGCCAGAAAATGATGCCTCACCAGTACATGGTTCGGGAATTCCCATACCCAGTGCGATATCACAACCTCTGGGGAAGTGGTTCTCAGTTCTACGACAACCCGAGTGCCAAGAACCTCCAGCCAACCAAAGCATACGGCAATCCCCACCATGACGTAAGTGTTTGACGGCTTTCTTGTTCTCTGGCATTTTGTTTATTATTTAAAAATTCATCATCATCATGTGCCGTGCCGATAAGCGTAGGCTCTCATGTTTCGCCATCTCGCACGACACGATCACCAGAACCACGGATCGGTTCAGTGCTTTTTTCTCGCCCCAGCCACTTTTCCAACCAGCTTAGACATTTAATATCTTTGACTTCCTCTTGCTGTCTTTTCTTCAATCTTGCCAGTTGCTACCAAGTTCTCTAGTCCATTCCTTGTCGTAACATGGCGCCCCCCCCCCCCCCCCCCCCCCAAATAAACATTGACCCTCTTCGTCTAATTGTTCTTATAGGTTTACGACTTTCGTCTGTCTCCGCGAAAACTGCTTCATTTGTTTTTGATATCCTTCCATTTATTATCTACCTTTTCCTAAACTTGATTTATTTCCACGTCTTCAGGTGTACTGGGCATATAGGGCTAGACCAATCGGCATTCAATGGATGATGTGGTCAACATCACGAAGGCCGCCTTTACTTCACAAGAATTTACCTGATATCCATTTAAGAATGGGTCGACCTGGAATCTATAGTTTTTTGTTTTTTTTTGTAACTCCTGCTCGGTTCGGATTTGAACCTACGACCTTCGGATGAGAAAGCCAGCCCGCTGATAAAAACGTTGCAGAACCTCCGTTTCTCCAGCTACAACCTAAAGGAATAGCAGAGTAAAGTAAACGAGACTTTACTATTCCTTCTGGCGAATTAGGCATTTAGCGTTAGACCTATACTTCAAAGAGCAGTTGCTGATGTGGTCAACACGACGCCGGCCGCCTTTACATCCCATCACTTTACCTGGTACCCATTTAAGGTAAATCGACCTGGAAGTTATAGGGATTTTTTTTTTAAATGTCCGGCTTCCACAGGACCCAATCCGCGACCTTCCGATTAGCAAGCGAGGGTGTCTTTATCGGTGCTCCCTAGTTTGTCCTGCTGCGCCTCTCATGCGGATCCGATTTCTTCCACCTGACTGACAAGGTTCAGCTTTACATAACCCTTCTGGACTACAGCTTACTTCGCAACCGCTGCCCCCATATAACTATGCTATATAACTATACAACATCATTTCTCGGAAACTCAAATATTTTAAAAATAAAAAGTAATAGCAGAAGGCATGGTACCAGGAATGTTAAATGTTGAATTAAAGAATCGACATCACAGCACCGGGACACTCCCTTAAGTGCTCCGTCCCCATCTTCATCAACAGCAAGCCAAGAGTTCCAATTCCGATGGTACCAGTAACCGTCTGATTGTATATCCGTCTCAACCTTCCCCTGAGTGTTGAGCGTCGGCCAGATCCCCTGGTAACTCCTCGCAGCGCCATTCTCCTTAGACCGTAATGATCTATTTGCGCCTCCGCACTGTTTATTTACTCCCAAAGAGACTTCACAATATCTAACTTGTCATACATCAGTTCACCACCAAGTGGTGTAAAGCCAGCCAGTCTATCTGCCTGCTCATTTCCCAACACACTGGCACACCCTGGATAAAATATCCAAAGGATGCTAACTACCCGGGATGCTTGCCACTCTGCACGAATCATTTGTTGAAATTCTGTTTTTGCAGCACCAGCTGGCCAATCTCTGCATTCACGACCTAAAGTTATTAGAACCCTACACAAGTCTGAAACTTGTTCGGACTTGACCCACTCCTCTCCTCGCTCAAAATTATCAAGCCTGCACACATGTACTAGGAAAGAGAGCCGGTGGGGGTTACGGGTGCGGGGTGGGGGGGGGTGCAGTAGGAACGTGGACACAAGATATAAGTGACATCTTGGGTAGGAATGCGGACGGGGCGGCAGAGCTGGCGAGAAAGCGAGTTTCTTTAAGGCAGACCGTGATGAGAGCGACGTTCTCCAAAGGATCTATTGACTGGTGACGAAGATGATGATGATATACCCACGCGGTTGAACCGGGTTTCCCGGATTTGTATAGGTTTAAACCTCATCCTTGAGATGTTGTTCTTCCCACAGACTGCAATCCTGGGGTTGGGCAGAAAGGGGAGAAAACAGAATAGATATGTAGATAAACAGACAAATAAAACATCGGTTACACTTCAACTTCTTAAGAGCACTTTGTTTGCACTGAAACCACAATTGAAAAATCGCTTGTTCGCTCCTTGTCCCATTCTGCATATACAACCACGCATCTCTCACTAGCTAAACAAAATGGTTGATTAATTTTTGTCAGCGGATCTAGTTAGTTGTGTAGTTAGATATAAATCTGGAAACTATAACTTAAATAGTGAAACGTAAAAAGTGTAACCTCTTTAGTGGTCTTATACATTTTACGAGGCAGGACATTGGTGGGAGCTGCTTAATACTGTTTAAGTGCGCAATAATAATTATAATTTTCTAAGTAGGGCCCTGGACAACATTTTTATGGTAAGCACGAACTGACCGATTGACCCTTCTGCAAGCAAATTGTAAAAGTGAATATTTAAAAGCACTTGCAGAAATAGGTCGTGTTGGACCGAAAGGCGCAAATATCACAGGCTACCTTTAAACAAGTCAGCTTGCCAACCGTTATTTTCCAACCGAACGTAGATTATTATTACTATTTTGGGTTCTTAATTTATAACGTACCCCAAACACGAAATCCCCGTGGGAAATCCACAGCTGACCTGACAGTCCATTATTTCAAGGGGTGCAAGTGTGCTGTTGTTTTTTTTTTTTTTTTTTTTTTTTTTTTTAGTGTTCATCTAGTGTCTTCTAATCCTAACCCTAACCCTAACCCTAACCCAAACCCTAACCCTAACCCTAACCCTAAACTTGGCTGTAGAGAAATCGCGAGAAACTACAACCTGAACACTCTAGAAATTATTGGGAATGTCTCCCGTGACGTTGTCGTGACGTCAGGGGTAAGTTATAAATTAAGTACCCTATTTTGTGCTGCTGTGCATAGAAATATAATAATACATTTGAAATAAAATGAAACGTAAAAACAAATACTCAAGAAGAGATCATATATATATATATGCTTAGGGGAAACAACCTACCGCCCACCCCCCACTCCCCCCCCCCTTTTTTTTTTAAAAATTCTATAAGACGGGAGAGCCCGACCTTACGAAAGCAAAACAAAAAGTCTCGGCGCCACTGGATGCTACATATTTAAATTCCCTATTGCCAGACACGATGTTCATCAAAACTCCCCAATGCAAGCCGACGAGTTAAAATTATCGGCACGAAATTATATTTTCTTTTCTTTTAGTATGAAATAACATACTAGTAACTTCAATGTTTTCTACAGGTGTACTTCTCGCGGCCCCAAGCGTCGTCTAGCTACTTGGAACAACTTCTCTCACCAGCAGACGATTTCATTGACAGTAAAAAGGAATATGGCGGGTCTGAACTGAGCACACCAACCCGCCTGTTTCCTCCAACGGGAAAGTTCGTTGCTGATCCATCAGTTGCCACTGGCAGCTTTGTCTTTCACCAACCGCTTGGAGGCGCTGGTCTGGTTGGTTTCAACAATAAAGTGGAGAGCTGGGTTCATCAAAACAAGATCAACAAAGAAAAAGAAGAGAAATCCGAAAGTGTAGAATATTACCATATATATAAAGGAAACATAAAGCAAAACATCAAGCAGGAAAGGCAGCAGTCACCAAAGAAGAGCGTAGATTACAAGAAAGAATACACTTGCTTGCAGAATAGTAGTCCAGACTTTAGTCGGATGCCACAGGTCTCGTCCATCGCTATTCCATCGTTTGAAATCAGCGGCTTGCAGAATACTATGGCCCAGCATGAGTATTTGAATGCTGATCTTCGTATGCAAGAGGAAGTGAGCCAGCAGTTCCTCAAGAAGAGGAACTGCGAGACTGGAAGTGTACAAGAGACAATGTCGCATTATGCCCTGGGGTTTGTCACTCGCTCTGGAAATCAACACTTTCAAGTTAGTCATGAGGGTCATAATAATAATCAACATTATCAGAGTGTCTCGCCCAAGTTCGTTAATGTGGGTACATCCCACCCTAGTCCTGATGTGATCAGTAGCCACAACTTCTCAAATAAGTTCGTTAGAGTTGGCAAAAACGTCTACAGGCCCCTGCTGAGCAAGAGCTCCAGTGGAAGCAGCATCAACATGCACAGTGGAAACAACGACAACATCGACTTGAGCTATGACAGCTTCAGGAACGAACACATCCGGGAACTTGCCAAACGCGGAGCAGCTTCTAGCAGTACTCTCGAAGCTGGCTACAGACAGAAAGGTCATGGTAAATCTACAGGGGTCACTTGTCGCTACTAAAATGTTGACAATAAAACTTAAAAGACAGATAAGAAATGTGTGTACTTCTGACCTTCACCCATATAGGAAAGAAGGGACGCCACAGTAGTTCGTGGTGTATTGGTGGGATCCCTAGTTATAACCAGTTCAAAAGATTTGAATAGGGATTGTGAGAATTGTTCCTGTTGTATTTACAGCCGAAAAAGTAATCATTGGTTGGATATGATGCTGAACCGTCAGGTGGCAGATTGTCAAGTGACAATCGGTTCATCATTTGTCGAGTCGATCTTCTCAAGTTGATGCCTACGACTATCGTAGCCAGCTGAAACTGACAAAGACTTCAATGTGCCTTACATATTCAGCAGCTCTGACGAATGTGGTCTCCAGATCATTTGACTCCATAGATAGGATACTCGGATAAACTATTTTACTTTTCACTAAATGGTTAAAGGTGCAGGTCTAAAAGGTTAGAGTAGGAAAATGTGGAGCTCGTAATGCGAAATAACTCTGTGTTTACATTGCGAGACACAACACAGAGGATTACCGCAGCCAAATGCTTCGTGCATCAAAAGTAATGGGGACCTCTTGTCATCCTGTGCAATTCTTGAGAACGCTAACAAGTGGTAAAGTTCCTGAAGAACTCGGATGTGTCAGCCAGAAAGTGCAAATATCACAGCCATGCTGTAAGCAGGCACAATGCAATTACGTCCTCGTGTGGACGCAGATGAAGAAGATGAAGGTGAGACTCCACTTTTGAGTATGGAGGGGACTGATAAGGTTGAAACGAGCCTACAAGGTCCCTGGGTAGTGTTGAGGAAAGACGAGAGACCAGCTAAAGGAGGAATTTGCCACATTGACATTTCTCGTTCTTCAGGCTGCTTTGCTGGAGCGATCTTTGCTGATTCACTACATCACGATAGATCTCCTTTTACCATACGCTTGGAATGTAATTTAATGCCAATATTTTATCATGTACATATATTACACACGATACGCAATCGCATTGTGTGAATGACAATGGTTCCCCAAACAAAAGGACTTCTGGATTTCAAAGTCTATTTGGCTGATAATGGCTAGAAACAACGCTTACGTTGTGCAGCCGTATAAGCCTTTGCTATATTTATGCTACCTGTATAAGTGGTTGCAAATAAAAACCGCTACAGTTTGATAGACATTACAGTTGCCATGCTATTGTCTGGTAGCTTGTCAATATTGTTGTTCAGGATGCCAAGAGTGTTAAGCACTCATGTGCTTAACTCATGTGTACAAACACAGTGACGTCATGAGGATAGTTAACAATATTGCCCCACTTTTGACATGAACCACAGAGAAGCCACATTTTGTTATTCAGCGGCGAGTAAACGTCAAGTATGGTGTTGTATGCCTGCCAGTCCAGCACACCCCTTGCCCCGCCCCCGCCACCCTTTCAGTGTTTTCTGAGAACGTGCCTCGGAGTATATCAGATATACAGTTTACGAACTTTGTCACAGCAGCTGTTGCTGTTTAAATGTTATACCTGACGTTATTGTAAACTATGAGATGTATTTTTCTTGGTGCACTGTTGCATATAATTTAAAATAACACTGTAATAGATCCCTAATAGAACGTCACTTGGTGCTTTATTATTATCCTACCCCAGATGACATCACAGGACAGTCTAACATTTTAGAGGGTGGTACGACTAGGTTTCCCGGCGCTCTGGTGCTTTTAACGACCCCAAAACATCTAAAACTGGCTCTAACCTCAACACACCTACGTTCCACGAGAGAGTGCAGCCTAGGTCCCACGACTGCATGCAGCCTATCTACCACCCCTTGAAATGGTAGACTGTCCCGTGACCCGTGGATTTTCCCTGTTTGGGGTAGGATATTATTAACTCTTTGAGTCTCAATGAACGCATCATACGTTTATAGATTCCTACCTAGTGGCCAAATGAGCGCATGATGCACCGATTTTACGTCTCTCTTGACTACCCCTTGGGCATGTGATGCTAAACCCCCTGGGACTCAAAGAGTTAAAGCACCCGTCGCTCTCCTCATAGCCTGCGTATAGTTACTCGGTTTCTCGCTGTATCTTCCTTCTCGTGCACCTTTCTATCCAAGGGTCTCTTAAATGCTGTATCCAGCTTCATGCTAGTCGGCACCTGCCACTTCCTCCTGTTACCAGGCTTTCTACCACCGTTTTTCCTCAGTCCATTGTTGAATGTTTAATTAACAAGCGACATCATTGAACTCTATAAGTGCTCTGTCCCCATCGTCATAATGAAAGAGGGGATTATCTGGCTATAACAGCGAAAGATACGGGAACACTCGTTTTGGACAAAGGAGATATTCTGAAGACCATATTTGAACGTCTTTTGGCAGAAGACACGAGATTAGAAGAAATAAGATGGGCAAGAATGTGTGAACGAGGAATTAATTGTGGATCCGGCAAGGAGGGACGGCAGAAAGGAAGAGATCGGCTTGTGTATAATCAGTGTGCTACGTGAACAGTTAGCATCTACACCTTACGTCATTTGCTGCTGGGAGACGGAGCACCAATGGGTATGCCCGGTGTGCTAGGATGTCGATTCTTAAATCAGTAATCATCTTCAGCAGCAAGCGAAGAGTTCCAATTATGAAGGTACCAGTTACTCTCTGTACATCCGTCTCGCCTTTCCCTTGAGTGTTGGGCGTCGGCCAGATCCCCTGGTTACACCCCGCAGCGCCATTATCCTTAGACCGAAATTATTTATTTGTGCCTCCACAATGTTCACTCGCTTCCAAAGGGCCCTCACAATATCTAGTTTGGCATATATTAATTCACAAACAAGTAGTGTAGAACAGACCAGTCTATCTGTCTGCTCGTTTCCCAAGACACCAACATGAACCTGGAGAAAATATCCAAAGAACGCCAACTACCCGGGACCTCTGAAGTGATGCTTCACGGAGCATGCCTGTCTCCACCTTTCCCAACGTGCTCTGCCAGTCAACTACGATGACGACATGTGTGTACAGCTAATTCTCAATCCAGTGATAGGCAGCAGAGACTGCCTCCACCTCCATTCTCAAACTAGATATCATATGCCAGGCTTTGTTGCACTAAGCGACGCCCATTCGCTTTTTCTATGACTCCCGTGCACTTCGTCTATTTCTCAACACATGGCCATCTGTATGGATAATCACAACACCTGAGCGTGAATTGTCATGAATTATTTGATAAATTTCTGATTCTGCAGCACCAGCTCCATTGTGGTATTTGATAAAAGCCAATCTCCCTTGATCTTCTGATATTTTAGGATGTCAATATTTCGTGTCTTCTTGGTTCATGGTATTCTGATAATATTTATATTGCATTTCAGCTCAAACACCCGTTTCCCCCCCTTCCTTAGTGGTCGTGAGATAGTCCACGACCCACTTCCGTATGTTGCTACAGGAAAGATGCATGGTCTCAAAATTGTCACTGATTTTCTTGCTGTGCTTAACCATAGACCTTTCATGCTTATAACTGCATCTGTAAATTATGTTACTTGCTGTTCATATTGTACATTGTAACTTGCACATTGTAACTTGTAACTTTACATCCTAGTGATATTTACTGAATTCATGAACTGCCACTTTACGCCATACGTGTAAATTATGTAATTTACAGATGATACTGGTAACTCATGTCATTTGTCTGAACATTGTCATGTATACTGTTAATATCATCATCATCATCATCATCATCATCATCATGTGCCCTGCCAACTAACGTAGGCGCTCATGCGTCTTCACATATCTTGATCCATGGTTACCTGAAACAGCTCTCTTGATGATATCCCTCTATGCCCTCGTTTCAGCCCATCTAGCATCATCTCTCTTGGTCTGCGTTTACCCCTTTTCCCACTGATCTTTCCAGTTGTCACTATGCTCTCCAATGTCTCTCTTCTCATTATGTTGCCAAAGAATACTGTTTATCTCTTTCTTATTGTTGAACGTAGAGATCTTTTTTCATTAGCTTATTTCAAGCAATCGTTGTTAGTTACTCTGGCCGTCCAAGATATTCGTAACATTGGTCTCAGAAACCAGATCTTTGTTGCTTCCAAATTCTTCCTGATTTGTTCACTGACATTCCAAGATTCGCTGCCATACAGGAGAACAGGTTTTATGTAACATTCTACCACTCTCTTTCTGACATTAAATGGGAGCGATTTATCGCATATTTTTCATTTTCTGAAATGTAATGTTGATGTTACTGTTACTGTTAATGTAAAGTTTATTATTTACTAATATTATAAATTATTGATTACTTATGGAAAAACCTTTAAAAAGAACAAATCCATCACACAAGCCACCCGATAAGCGCCCCCCCCTCCCCCTCCCCCCAAAAAAATACAGAAAACTACGACAGTGAGACGACACAAGAAGAAGAATGAGAAAGTGTTACAAATAGTGCTGTTTGTAAAAGTGTTACGTGACAGTAAATTGTAATGATGCTCCTAGTACTTTGTTACATGTACTAGTACTCTTATTGAGCTCAAGGGTTGTGGTAAAAAAAAAAAAAAGTAAAGTAAAGATCCCTTTTCACGCCTTAGGCGCATCGGTTATATGGGCAGAGCGTCCCATATTTTTACAGACCAATCGGCACTCGGTGGGTAATGTGGTCAGCATTACGCCGGCCGTCTTTACTTTCCCAGGACAGCCATCCTGGTACCCATTTTAGGCTGGGTCGACCTGCGACGCCCGATATTACGATAAAAATTAACACAGCCAGCAGTGGGTTTCGATCGCGGTACGGGTTGTGGTACTAGTCTAGTATTTCTATGTACACTGGTTTTCCTCTTCTTCTTTTTCTTCTTCTTTTTCTTTTTGTTCACAGGCAGTAAGCTCGACGGAAAGTCACGACTGTTCATTTGGCTTTAGCTTTGTGCCAGGGTCTGAGTTTGCGTGTACATATGTTTTATTAGCTTGTTTGTGCATAGCTGATTGTTAGTTTCCGCGGTAAATTTTACACTGGTCTCCCCATTTACACACCGCTACACACTAGCTCGCTTCTGATTGGACGACCTACATACAAACTCCCCCTGATAGGTCGGCCTCGAGATATCCGTCTTTCACACATGGTCTCGGGGATATTGCGCACTCGCGCTGATACCGCGTGTTGTATATTTCACAATGCCAGAGCTTTTAACACTTCTAACACACAGTCCCATAGGGAGTGACAAAACCTATGTCTCAGGCCGTCTCTTTCTCGGAAATAAAAACGTATATGGAAGAAAACAACAGACTGCGACAACCATAACCTCGAACACGTTAGACTAGTCCAAATAATTTATCAATGGAGATGACTTACAACCGGTTGTGTGCAAATGGGGAGACCTTCGTATAAATAACTGTTTTCGCTCTAGCAGACGCACTCCGACTTCGAAGTAAGTCACCAGTTAGTCGACTCGTACGACATATGTGGAGGGATAGGTCTAGTGCATTGTTATATTTACCTGCACAGACACAAATCATTCACTTCTGTTTCCGTCATCCATTATAGACAGCACAGGCACAAATCATTCACTTCTGTCTCCGTCATCCATTATAGACAGCACAGACACAAATCATTCACTTCTGTCTCCGTCATCCATTATAGACAGCACAGACATAAATCATTCACTTCTGTCTCCGTCATCCATTATAGACAGCACAGACACAAATCATTCACTTCTTTCTCCGTCATCCATTGTAGACAGCACAGGCACAAATCATTCACTTCTTTCTCCGTCATCCATTGTAGACAGCACAGGCACAAATCATTCACTTCTTTCTCCGTCATCCATTGTAGACAGCACAGACACAAATCATTCACTTCTTTCTCCGTCATCCATTGTAGACAGCACAGACATAAATCATTCACTTCTTTCTCTGTCATCCATTGTAGACAGCACAGACACAAATCATTCACTTCTTTCTCCGTCATCCATTATAGACAGCACAGACACAAATCATTCACTTCTTTCTCCGTCATCCATTGTAGACAGCACAGACACAAATCATTCACTTCTTTCTCCGTCATCCATTATAGACAGCACAGACATAAATCATTCACTTCTGTCTCCGTCATCCATTATAGTCAGCACAGGCACAAATAATTCACTTCTTTCTCCGTCATCCATTATAGACAGCACAGGCACAAATCATTCACTTCTTTCTCTGTCATCCATTATAGACAGCACAGACACAAATCATTCACTTCTGTCTCCGTCATCCATTATAGACAGCACAGACACAAATCATTCACTTCTGTCTCCGTCATCCATTATAGACAGCACAGACACAAATCATTCACTTCTGTCTCCGTCATCCATTATAGACAGCACAGACATAAATCATTCACTTCTGTCTCCGTCATCCATTATAGACAGCACAGACACAAATCATTCACTTCTTTCCCCGTCATCCATTGTAGACAGCACAGACACAAATCATTCACTTCTTTCTCCGTCATCCATTATAGACAGCACAGACATAAATCATTCACTTCTGTCTCCGTCATCCATTATAGACAGCACAGGCACAAATAATTCACTTCTTTCTCCGTCATCCATTATAGACAGCACAGGCACAAATCATTCACTTCTTTCTCCGTCATCCATTATAGACAGCACAGACACAAATCATTCACTTCTGTCTCCGTCATCCATTATAGACAGCACAGACACAAATAATTCACTTCTGTCTCCGTCATCCATTATAGACAGCACAGACACAAATAATTCACTTCTTTCTCCGTCATCCATTATAGACAGCACAGGCACAAATCATTCACTTCTTTCTCTGTCATCCATTATAGACAGCACAGACACAAATCATTCACTTCTTTCTCCGTCATCCATTATAGACAGCACAGACATAAATCATTCACTTCTGTCTCCGTCATCCATTATAGACAGCACAGACACAAATCATTCACTTCTGTCTCCGTCATCCATTATAGACAGCACAGACACAAATCATTCACTTCTGTCTCCGTCATCCATTATAGACAGCACAGACATAAATCATTCACTTCTTTCTCCGTCATCCATTATAGACAGCACAGACACAAATCATTCACTTCTTTCTCCGTCATCCATTGTAGACAGCACAGACACAAATCATTCACTTCTTTCTCCGTCATCCATTATAGACAGCACAGACATAAATCATTCACTTCTGTCTCCGTCATCCATTATAGACAGCACAGACATAAATCATTCACTTCTTTCTCCGTCATCCATTATAGACAGCACAGACACAAATCATTCACTTCTTTCTCCGTCATCCATTGTAGACAGCACAGACACAAATCATTCACTTCTTTCTCCGTCATCCATTATAGACAGCACAGACATAAATCATTCACTTCTGTCTCCGTCATCCATTATAGACAGCACAGGCACAAATCATTCACTTCTTTCTCCGTCATCCATTATAGACAGCACAGGCACAAATCATTCACTTCTTTCTCTGTCATCCATTATAGACAGCACAGACACAAATCATTCACTTCTTTCTCCGTCATCCATTATAGACAGCACAGACATAAATCATTCACTTCTGTCTCCGTCATCCATTATAGACAGCACAGACACAAATCATTCACTCCTGTCTCCGTCATCCATTATAGACAGCACAGACACAAATCATTCACTTCTGTCTCCGTCATCCATTATAGACAGCACAGACACAAATCATTCACTTCTGTCTCCGTCATCCATTATAGACAGCACAGACACAAATCATTCACTTCTTTCTCCGTCATCCATTATAGACAGCACAGACATAAATCATTCACTTCTTTCTCTGTCATCCACTGTTAAACCTGACTTCGCGGTGACAGGGTAATGAACTCCTTGTGATCCGGCTTCACACCCGGGGGTAGGCAGAAAAGCCACATTTCTCCCAGATTTACGGTACCTATTATGGAATCAAGGCCGAAGGGTTGCGATATCCATAGTAAGGAGCCAAAGGGTTAACAACTCATGGTTTCTAGATACTTAGACAAAACACACACACACAAACATACTGTTAGTAGGATGTTACATCTGTTGTAGTTAGTATCTTGTTACATCTACTAATGTTAGTACATTGTTACATGTATCGCTGTAAACACTTTATTATATGTACTGCTGCTACTATATTGACCGCTTTTCCGCTGCTAGCACTTATTTCTTCCTCTCTTCTTCATCTTCTTTACATTCGCCAGCTGTAAACTCCGGTGAAAAGTTATGGGTGTTCGTCCGCTTCTGGACTTTAATTTTGTTCCAGAATCTGAAGTTTTGTGCATATCCGTTTCACATTTCTGGCTTTTTTTTTTAATGTCAAATCTGGGTTCGTTGCCTCTTAGAGAGATGTACTTCGACTCTGAAGGATGCTTCCCGTCGACTCCTACGATATGCTTTTTTGAGGAGGCAGTGGACCTATTTGTTTTCCCCACAACGGTGCCTCGGAACACAAGCGAGGATAGTACTTATTTGAACGTCCCGAGCGCTACGATGTCAGTTCGTAATTCAAATTCCCACGTCACCACTAGCCGGTGAAAGAGTTGACATCATCAGGGGCGACGGACAAACGACATCTAACAGTCTCCACTTCCATCATGTCTGTGAGCAACAGTGAAGAATGAAAGTCAGAAAAAGTAGAATGTTGTAGGTGTTTTGTTTGATATGAATATGGAGACTTGAACACTAGAAATATGGCTGTATGACATACTGTTCTGCTTATGTTTACTTATCTTTATGTAAAATGTAAATAAAATGTTAACATACTTTTACCTCTCGTGTGCTTTATCAGATGGCAGAAAACAAAAGTACTGTGTGTGTGAGTGTGTGTGTGTGTGCGCGTGTGTGTGTGTGTGTGTGTGCGCGCGTGTATATATCTGTATTTGTTTCTTAATTAGTGACCCTATTTTCCCACGTACGTTTTCCCAACTGTTTGTAAGTTTAAAAAAAAAGGGGGGGGGGGGGGGGGGGGTAGTCTGACATACGAAGTGTGTTCAAAATGTTTATTTCTTAATTTTGGGCTAAACAAAGTAACAATTTAGGGTCGTCTTATACGTGGGGGCATCTTATACATAGACACAATAGTTTCTTTCTTGTGTGTGTATGTATGTGTGTGTGTTTGAGGGGACCATGCGGCAGACAGACATAGAAAGAGAGAGAGAAAGGGGGGGGGGGGTGTTGTTTTGTTTTGAAGCACAGTCAAAACAAAACACACAAAAAAGGAAAGAATCCAGTTGTGTGTGTTTTTTTCCAACCGTTTATGTTAGTATCCTGAGGATTTAGGTTAACATCCATGGGATTTTCCACAAGACATAATTGCAATAAAGACACAGATTTGATCCAAGGCTTTGGTGATCAGATAAACTTTGGTAATCTAGCCTTAGCAGCACAGCACATGGTGATGCAGTTCCGCAGTCATGGCCCAAGGCCGCTGCAGAAAGTATAACGAAGTTCTGATATCAGCATTGGGGATAATCTGATTGGAAAAACTAAGTCAACATTTTAAAATATAATTTCAATATTTGGACATTCGGCAGGTGTTAGATAGCTCTGTCTGTAAATTGCCTTACTAACTCTTCTCTCTTCAGCTCCTTAACATTACTATTGCAGCTAGGCTCAAAGTTCTGCATGCAAAGTTATATCTCAGAGTAGCTGCAGACAAGACGCACCTGCTGCATAAAGCTCTGAGCTAAGGGTCACAGAGTGAAAAGAGGAAGGTCTTGGATGGCTCAAGCTGAAGACACAATCAAGACATGAATGCAGGCTTGATAATTTTGAGCGAGTAGAGACTTGTGTAGGGTTCTGACCACGTTAGGTCGTGAGTGCAGGGACTGGCCAGTTGGTGCTGCAGTTCAACAAATAATTAATGACAATTCCTGCCCATGTGTCTGTGTTGAGAGCAGACGAAGTGCATAGGGTTTCATAGCAAAGGCGAAGAGACGTTGCCTAGTGCAGCAAAGTCTTGCATGTGATATCACAACGCCTAGTTTGAGAATGGAGGTGGAGGCAGTCTCTGCTGCCTTCCGCTGCCTTGAGAATTAGCTGTACACACATGCCGTGACTGTAACTCACAGAGCTTGTTGAGAAAGGTGAAAATATGCATGCTTCGTGCAGAGTGGCAAGCATCACTTCAGAGGTCCCAGGTAGTTAGCATCTTCCGGATATTTTCTCTAGGTCATGTGTGAGTGTTGGGAATTGAGCAGGCAGACAGACTCGCTGGCCTTGCACCACTTGGCGGTGAACTGATGTATGATAAATTAGATATTGTGAGGGCCCTTTGGGAACGGGTGAACAGTGCGGAGGCATAGATTGATCATTACGGTCTGAGGAAAATGGCTCTCTGAGGAGCTACCAGGGGATCTGGCCGACACTTAACACTTAGGGGAGGGATGAGACGGATATACAATCAGACGGCTACTGGTACCATCGGAATTGGATCTCTACTGCTCTGATGACCATTCTCAATTCAACAATCAACAAACATTTATAATTTTACCATCTTTATTACAATCAAATAATCATGGACATAAATGACAACAACCATGTACAACTGTACATATACACATATGCAACACAAAGCATACAGTCCATGACATCCACAGACAGAAAGGTAATGTACCCTCGCGGCACACCTGAATGGCATTAACACTTATACAGACAATGCCAGCACATACCCTTGACTATTGCAGACGAACAAGAGGTGGCTTATTACTTACATATATACATAATTGTCATTAGTATGCAATTTCACCAAACACAATTGCTTGCAGCGTTGTTATATATGAGACAAAAATACATGTCTAGTAGAGAATCATCATGCAGAATACTGCCAAGGCACCAATATGTCATTTTGTTAGCTTTATGAACACAAAGCCAAGAAATATGTCTTAGGTAACCAGCAAACCCACAGTAGACACATCCACTTCTTTTACATTGGAGAAAGAAAAGCAATTGTATGTGAAGCAACCCTGTATGTATAATGTACTAAAGTATGTAACCAGTATATGTAATAGTAGACACATCCCCTTCTTTCACATCAGAAAAAAAAAAACACTACTGTATGTCATATAAAACAAACTTGTATGTCTAATATACTACAGTATGTAGCCAGTATATTATGTAATAAACTGAATATACTAGAGTACACAGCCAGCAATGTAAATAAAATCTATCTCTCATACACTAATGTATGCAGCCAATGGAATGTGATGTTACATTAACCTATCTCTAATATACTAAAGTATGCAGCCAATGGAATAAGATGTTAAAATAACCTACTTCTAATATACTAAAGTATGCAGCCAATGGAATAAGATGTTAAAATAACCTACTTCTAATATACTAAAGTATGCAGCCAATGGAATAAGATGTTAAAATAACCTACTTCTAATATACTAAAGTATGCAGCCAATGGAATAAGATGTTAAAATAACCTACTTCTAATATACTAATGTATGCAGGTAAAGGAATGTGATGTGAAATTTATCTATCTCTAATATACTAAAGTATGCAGCCAAAGGAATGCAATGTTGCATCAACCCATTGCTAATATACTAGACGGGAGTCTCATTGTTGAAGTGGTGGAGCCTTTTCCTGTGATCTGAAGCTAGTGGGTTCGTTCCACATTGGCCTCATTCAATTCACAAGGGCAGTTTTTAAGAAGATCCATGTGGGTTGTCACTGGAGCTACGCAGTTTGTGCTCTGTGTGGCTTCTGCAGAGAGAGACCCAGCTATACGGGATAGACCCAGTACAATGGAGCTGATCCTCTCGACTTACAAACTTTATCATAGCAGAATATGAAGCCAGTATATGTGATGTATTGATCTGTCCTGACCTCCAGGTCTACCCAGCCTACAGTAGGTACTTGTCCAACCCTAGAGACCATTGAAGGTTTGCTGCTGGTTTCGGAAACCTCCCCAGGGCACAGGCCTGGGCATGTTGAACTGGTGTACAGGCTGTTGCCCAGGCAGCAGGTACCTCCACTGTAAGTAATGTGACAAGTGCAGGGCAAGTGCCAATATGACATGGCATCAAAGATGTTGCAAGAATCACCAGAGCAGCAGTGTAAACACTGCTGAACTGCCTTAGGGTATTTTAGGTGAAGTAACACAAAGCCAGCGCTTATACATTGAAGTACGTAGCATTATGGTAGCAATGTCAAGCATGCTTAACTACCATACCGGTGGTGCCAGGTTTGAGTCTCCATCAAGCAGCTGTTAACAAATTTGCTTGGAGCTCCCTTGTTAACCAAGCCTAAAATGAGTGATAAAAAATGTGCTGGAATTTAAAGATGGAAGGCATGATAGTGATTCCTCCCCCTCTGAGTGTCAATCATCATCATGAATCAGCAGGTCCCTGATAGAACATTGCTCTTCTCATGGCACGCCTCATCAAAGTCTCTCTCCAGCCCTATGTGATTTCACAGTCAATGCATCTTCAATGTCGTGTATCCACCTTCGGGAGGTCTGCCTCTGCATTACTTAGGGAAACCTACAATTCAACGCTGTTGTTTCCAGGCCAGAATGTTGTTTAAGGTGGCTAACATTCCTAAGCTATAAGGACAGAATGTTGTTTAAGGTGGCTAACATTCCTAAGCTATCACGACAGGATGTTGTTTAAGGTGGCTAACATTCCTAAGCTATAAGGACAGAATGTTGTTTAAGGTGGCTAACATTCCTAAGCTATCAGGACAGGATGTTGTTTATGAGCCAATGCTCCACGATGCTCAGATGATGTAGGTTATCAGTGTTTTTCTGCTTCTTGTTCCATGGTATTCTAAAAATCTTTCTGTATTATTTGACAGCATCAAAAAGTTTATAAAAATATTCATAAATGCCTTGTATGCCTAACAATGTGGCTTAAAACCCTTAAGTAGCATTACATACTCATGTAATAAATCCAACATGTGTAATTTAACTAAGTACAATGATGATAACTTTCATCAAAAGTTTCAAAGTTATGACAATGCAAGTCTTATTCTCTAAGTTCCAATGATGCCAGAGAAAACAATTTGTTAATGAACTGTGTATAAAACTTGACTTAACAGTACTTGAGAAATAAAACTCTACGTGGACAGCAGATGGGAAAAAAACTCTACTGTCGAGTTCCTAAAAATAAAAGAGCTGATAAACTAGCTAAGGATGATGCAAATGAAGAACAACCTGACATACCAGTCTCTTATCAACAAAAGAAGAGAATAATAAAATCTCATCAGAAAGCCACCAAAACTGGTACAAGACGATTACCGTTTTATGGACAGACCAGAGCAAGTTATTATTCTACGCTTTAGAACAGGACAAATTGACTTCGCAGCCACAAGTACACAAAATTTAAAATCGGCGAATCAGCCATGTGCACATGTGGACTGGCACCTGAGACAACAGATCATGTCCTCCAAGACTGTCCCAAATACAACATATCAAGGCAAAACTTTTGGCCAAGAGAAACATCGGTGTAAGTCAAACTTTATGGGTCGATGAGTGAATTACAAAAGACAGTGAAGTTCATACTAGACACAACATTGCAGATATAGATCATCTATTTCAAGCGAACAAAAGAAGAAGAAGAAAAATGGAACTAACGACCTAAGGAAACTTGGAGGACAGTAGTATGGGAAATAAAGAAATGTACCATGAGCAGCAACAGACTTGAGATCTCTTGTCAATGCCTTATGCTCAAAGCAATGTTTCCCCGATGTGAATTTGAACAAAGAAGACACAAACAATAGACTGCACAATTTATTGCCTGGCATATTTCGCTGTATCTTGTCAGGTGCATACTACAGTATAGTTATACGTCAGTGACGACATGAAGAAGATATAGACAGATAGTACAGGAGCTGATAAACACTAACTCATCTCAATATTGACTAACAGCCAAACGCATATTTGCCCAATATGATTATAAATCAAAATAAAGAAATTTATTTGGAATTTGACTAACTGGTTGCAGTTCTTTTTAAAAAAAAATTATTAAGAACATTACTTGTCTTTGAGGGGGCTGCATGGTCTCAAGGCATGGTGTCCGCTTCGAGTGCTACAGGTTCCGGGTTCAATAACCGGTAAGGGTAAGGATTTTTTCATGTGGACTTGGACTTCTAGTAATTTTCCCTGTTCTCCGGATAGTAAGATCAGATGCCAGTGTACATAAAAAATCCCTTGGCAGTTGGAAATCAAAAAGAGTAGCCAAATGGTGCTGCTGGGCAAAATTTGGAGTTAAAAATCTACCCAAAGTATTTCAGGATCCTTGACGGTGCTACAGAGCCTGTGCACTGTGCAGAGCTTCTTTGGACTTGAGTTAGAAGAGGATTGGAGCACTTATGGGTTACACCCATGTGCCATGATGTTGATCCGTTGTTCAGACCTCAAACTTTGTCTGTGTTATGTCATGTATAGAAATTCCTCAACTAAAATAATAGTAGTAAAAAATTATCAGTCCCTTGTGATTTCTGTATACATAGCTCACTGGGGGCTGACAATATTAACCCTTCTCACATTATTACGAATATTTATACTCAGTTTTATATCAATTATAATATTTACATATATAATTTTTTTTTTGTCCCTATGTTATCAGGAATTCTTCTTATGTCACAATCATTGCAGTCTATCAACAGATAATAAGTTCCAGTTGATGAGAATAAACTCAATGATGCCAGCAACGAGAGCGCACAACACGAAAGTAGGAACACTGAGAGGTAGGGACGACCAAGAAAATGATGGACTAAAGTGGTCAAGCCCTTTGACTTGGGGATCATTACCGGAGCTACAGTGTTAATGTTTTGTGTAATGTTCTCTTCAGACTGCCAACCACTCTGCAGAGGGACCAAGATCAAACCTGGTGCAAGGAAGCTAATCCCCCAAATGCTAATTCTAACATGAAAAGTTGTTTACTTGACTTGCTTATATGCTGTGATATTACCTGTATACGCTGCAGATAAACAGAATATATGGAGTAATATGTACACCGGATTACTACACAAACATGTAACAGCATCACAAACATGTGTGAACCATACAGACAATTGTGTTTAACCAATATGTATGAGTATATATAGTTCAACCAATATATCTGAGTATACATGTTCAACCAATATATGGATAGGACACACATACATTGAGCTCTTAAAAAACCAGTATGTGTGAAATAACACATATAAGTCTTGTCTAATATAACCAGCATACGTGGCATACAACACACAGGAAAATCTAATGTAACCAGGAAGTGTAGTAATATAACCAGCAAATGTGGCATAAAACATACAGGAATGTCCAATATAAACAGTATACATTCTTATACAAGCAGATTAAAGACATACAACATACAGGAATGTCTAATGTAACCAGGAAATGTAGTAATAAAACCAGCATATGTGGCATACAACACACAGGAATGTCTAATGTAACCAGGAAGTGTAGTAATTTAACCAGCATATGTGGCATACAACACACAGGAATGTCTAATGTAACCAGGAAGTGTAGTAATATAACCAGCATAAGTGGCATACAACACACAGGAATGTCTAATGTAACCAGGAAGTGTAGTAATATAACCAGCATATGTGGCATACAACACACAGGAATGTCTAATGTAACCAGGAAGTGTAGCAATATAACCAGCAAATGTGGCATAAAACATACAGGAATGTCCAATATAAACAGTATACATTCTTATACAAGCAGATTAAAGACATACAACATACAGGAATGTCTAATGTAACCAGGAAATGTAGTAATAAAACCAGCATATGTGGCATACAACACACAGGAATGTCTAATGTAACCAGGAAGTGTAGTAATTTAACCAGCATATGTGGCATACAACACACAGGAATGTCTAATGTAACCAGGAAGTGTAGTAATATAACCAGCATAAGTGGCATACAACACACAGGAATGTCTAATGTAACCAGGAAGTGTAGTAATATAACCAGCATATGTGGCATACAACACACAGGAATGTCTAATGTAACCAGGAAGTGTAGCAATATAACCAGCAAATGTGGCATAAAACATACAGGAATGTCCAATATAAACAGTATACAGTATGCAGATTAAAGGTTATGCAGTCAGCATACACAGACCTCATATAGGAATGTGCAGCAGGTAAAAACTGGGGATAAAGTTGTCGGGAGGCAACTAGCCATGTTACTGGATGACTCTATGTGTCAGTTATTGAGCTCTGTAAGGAAAGAGGAAGGGGAGCGCAGAGGACCCACTGTGCCCCTTCAACCCCCCCCCCCCCCCCCCAAATAACTAATTAGAATTGTGCTGAGATGTGATTTATTGGGCCACAAAGCAAGGATGTCACAGCTTAGCTGTAGCGTAGCTGCACTAGTGTAGCTGCATACAAGATGTCAACCATTCTTCTGTACGGTGAAGTAGAAGAAGAAGACGAAAAAGGAGGAGGAGGAGGAAAAGAAGAAGGAGAAAAAATATAAAGAAGAAGAAGCAGGAGAATGGGACAAGAGGTAAGGACTCTGGAAATTGTGTGATACGTAAAACCAAGAGGCTCAGCAGCTGATAGAGGACAGCTCTAGGCCAGGGGATGTGAGTACATACATTAATGGTTCAGTTGCCAGGAGCAGGACAAGTGGATGGGGCTTTGTTGCAAAAGAATGCGAAAAAAGGGGGAAGGGTGGGAATAACTGAAGACAGCTTGGCTTATGATATTACCATGACCATCAGGAGAATGGAGGTTGAGGCAGTAACTATGGCGTTCTGATTAAAAAAATGATGTACCTCCATGTGGATTTAAACCATAGACCTTCGAGCCAGTAGGTGAGCATCTATCTACCACAGCTGCCTAAAACAGAGAGAGACTTAAAAATCATGAAGAGATGAATAAGTGGAGGACATGGAAGGGGGACGGGGGGTGTAAGAGACGGCAAACGAAATGAAAGTCTGGTGTGATTTGGCTGAGGGCCTATGCTCCGATGGGAAATAAAGGACAGAAAAGATGACTATTTTTTTGGGTCCTCTAAGAGTGACCATCCATTATTATTTACCATCCATGATTTTTGACTGTCAATGATTATTCATGCAGAATGATTTATGAGCAATTAATATTTTTGTCTATTTACATCCGGCATAGAATAAAACAGTTTTTAAAAAAATTCTGCACATAGATTTATAACAAATACACACAAAGTATTTATGAAGATAAAATAGGTGAAACTATGTTTTATGATTTATACTCTTTCAAAATCAAGCACATATATAAATATATACATTTTTGTTTAGATGTTTGTGAATATGCATATATTTTTTCTATTTCTCTCTCCTATTATGACACTAACACATATTTTCTTGTGCTTGTGTGCATTTTTTCCGAAAGACACCCACTGAGTCCCACACACATACATGCATAGTTTATACAAATTGCTTGTAAATGTAAATGTGCATCGCAATAATAACACTCAGCTCCTCTGTTTTGTGTGTGGACACCTATCCCGACAAGCAAACAGAGCACTTTAAACATAAGTCTCTTCAAACAAACAAACAAAAACCTAATTCAGAACGATCTGAAGAAATCAGAGAAATGTCTGTAAAACTGCCGGTATCAAAAGTTATAGGACTAATGAATAGGCAATATATTTTGCATATTTTGAGGCAAAGCAGATTGAGCATCATCAAACAGACACTCCATCAGGAAACAAATGGATCTGAGGGATCTTGGCCGCTTAAGAGAGAACCTTAGGTAATCAGGTATGAGGTAATCACAGTTCTAGTTTGGTAGCAAATGGGTCACCCCACAGATGCTCCATTCTTGTGCCAACAACACACAAAAACACACAGAATGTCCATCATTGTCCCTTGTGAAAAAACAAAAGACTGCAGTCTCATAAAGCAATCGTCAAAAGTGCCAACGCAAACAGTCTAGCACTAGAAATTTCGTTCATCATCGATGGAAGCAGAAATTGCGATAGATGAGTAGTTGCACATGTCACTAATCACATAAGACACCATCAGTTCTCTGTCAACAGGCTACTCATTATTTTCTGAATCTTCAGTTCACAACATAAACCATGTTGGGCACAGTAAAATAAAAGCATCCCAAACGAAATCAGCAGCTCAGTGTCACACTACACACTCAACACAACAGCTGGGTGACAGAACTATATCCTCCTAGTTTACATATGGAGGAAAATGCAATGGCTAACTATTGTCAGAGGCCATGAAGTAAAATAGTAGCGCTGCATATCCGCCTCATTGATCAGAAGTGAAAAAAAAAAACATAGACAAACATTAATTAGACAGACTATTGGTGCTGGACTGCATCCAGCCAGGACGATGACAAGATTGCACAAGACAGAAAGTAATGTGACACATAAAGAAAACAACTGATGAAGATGATGACTTAGAGACACTGTTCAGGTGACCATGTTTGTAGACCCCAAGACCGATAACTAACACTTCCTTTATATTCAAAAATTATAATCCCTGTGTGGGTTCGGGGGGGGGGGACGCTTTGTAGTACAGGCACTTCTTTCTTTAGATATCTTTCTTGTGTGTACCAACACCTGTTTGTTTCTTTGAAAAAAAAACACACACACACACAGAAAAAAGAATGTTACAGTCACGCATTTTCTAATTATGAACCATTTTATTTTCGCATGCCAGATATTCTCAAGAGTAACTGTAAATATATAAATATTATCACACTGATTACTTTACAGGAGCTTTCATATGTACACACATCCCCGGGTGGGTTCAGAGATCCTATTATAGGGAAAACAAGAATAGACCCACTGCCTACCCAAAAGCATGTGGAAAGAGTTGACCAACTGGGAGCTTCCTTCGAAGATGGAGTGCATCTGCCTGAGAGTCAAGGAACCAACAGACTGCATACAAATTAATCAGATCTGTCAAATGGATGCACAGTTAACACTCAGGTTCTGGAACAGGATTGCAGTCCAGAAGTGGACGAACAGCCAGAACTTGCCACCAGAGGTTACAGCTGGTGAACGCAAAGACAAAGAATATATGCACATAATGTATATACCTACAGGCAGACATTTGCTAGCCTAGCCACCATGGTTGAGAAGGTCGATGTACTGGGACCACAACAATAAGCAAACAAGTAGAGCTACACAGAGATCAGAAGGACATAGGTGATTTAAGGACACTTTTCAAGTGAAATGAAAACTCATCATCATTGTGTGCCATGAAAGTAGGCGTAGGCTGCCCATGTTTTACCATCTCACATGAATGTCAAAATTAGGATTAGGTCAAATTATTTGTCTCGTGTCCAATCCATCTGGCCAGGTCATCCAAGTATTTACAGTCAAGCAAGAATTTCGACAGTCAAATCTGAATCCAAGAAAGTACGTCTAACAACTGCTCAATACTTATTTTATTGTTCTAAAATTGTAGAAATGTCATGAACTTCTTGTTTATGTTTGTCAGAGTGACATAACAGTGTTGTGCCCGTTTGCAGGATAGCTGTTATATTTGCACCTTTTGGGTAACACACCCAACTTCATTAGGCATTTGTTCGCCAGGTTAGTGTTCCTGCTGTCATCAACTTAAAGCTAATGATGTTTTTGTTAGAGATGTTACAGTAGAGGCTGAGACCACTAGAGTAAGAACTTATTTTACTTCACTCGTTTTAGGGAAGCAGGTTTTAAACTATCCCAGCCCGTCGCTCTAGCGTAGTTGGATAAACCGGATTGCGCGGTGAGCGGGTGACGAGCTCCTTGTGGTCCGGGTTCACTCTCGGGGGTGGGCAGAAAAGCCACATTTCTCCCAGATTTACGGTATTTAAAATGGAATCAAGGTCGAAAGGTTGCGATATCCATAATACCGAGCCTAAAGGTTAACAACTCATGGCTTCTGGATACTAAAACAAACAAACAGCACTATCCCAATATACTACAATTATTTCTTTAACTCTTTTGGTACCATAATTTTGATGCAGAAGTAAGCACAATAACCACTAAGGCAGTATAACTCCAATATACACTGCCTGTCTCAAAGACTAACATTTCAATGTAAAACAAACTACAAACATTATAATAGTACCCTCATAAACATCTAATTTCTTATAATTAAATTATTATTACAATTACTCAATACAACATGCACTGTTGGAAAATCCTTTGGTGAAATAGCTTTATCCACTGCATTGCTTCTTTCTGCTACCCCATTGTAAAAAAAAATGCAATGCTCAGTCACAGCTGTACCAATAACTGAAGCCAATCAGTTTCTCTCCAATTTCATTATTGACTGCACTGCTGACTTGCAACAACCCCATAACGCAAATGTAATAATCTGCAACATCTCTGTCAGTAACCGTAGACAGTTTCTCCCATATCATGTTCAACTGCACAAGTACAAGTCCCAACAGTTAATAATCCTTGACAGTAGGGAAAAGTCTGGAATGTCTAAGATACAGCTTCACCGCAATTATCAACTCCTGTGGTTGGAATTTTGCAAAGAAACAAAGAGCTGGAGGTCCATAAGCTGGGGTTAACTTTGGAAGTGATCAAACAATAGCGAATGGTCATCTGCATCAGGATTGAGCGGGTCAGATAACAACATCGGGTCTCCACAGACAGATGAGCATTCATCCATTAGTTCATCTGACTGCAATGAGAAAGACAGATGGCGTTTCTATATATTTTAAACAGTGTAACAGCATGTAAATACAATATCAAAAATATATTACATAGATTGAAGAGATGTGTAAACTTCATAAGTTGTTGTTCTTGCAGTCTGGTTGCCAATTCAGTTATCACTTTATTCTCACAAACATTTTACTCACAAACATGTTATTGCTTTGGACCACAGTCCACTACTTGTGGTCAAGGCAACACTACCAGAATCTTGCTTACATAATATGAGCCACAAAAACCTATGAGCTTCTCTAAATCGAACCACAGATCCTTCTGTATTAATGACAGCGTTCTCCTCTAAAGAATTCTCACAAATCAAGGCCTGCACTTCTGCCACCACAGTGACCAAACTTCCTTGTCTGCATTTTGTGCCCAGTCAGTTGCAAACAGGAAAGATCGTACAGCACTCTACTGGTGCCTGTACCTATCTCTCCAGGTTCTATGTCCTCAAGTGAACACACCAGCTGAATAATATCCTCAGCATGACCAATCCATGGCTGTACTCTTATTAACCAAAGGTTCTGGATTAGATTCCATCCATGATTATCCTCTTATTAACCAAAGGTGCTGGATTAGATTCCATCCATGATTATCCTCTTATTAACCAAAGGTGCTGGATTAGATTCCATCCATGATTATCCTCTTATTAACCAAAGGTGCTGGATTAGATTCCATCCATGATTATCCTCTTATTAACCAAAGGTGTTGGATTAGATTCCATCCATTATTATCCTCTTATTAACCAAAAGTGCTGGATTAGATTCCATCCATGATTATCCTCTTATTAACCAAAGGTGCTGGATTAGATTCCATCCATGATTATCCTCTTAATAACCAAAGATTCTGGATTAGATTCCATCCATGATTATCCTCTTATTAACCAAAGGTGTTGGATTAGATTCCATCCATGATTATCCTCTTTTTAAGCAAATGTGCTGGATTAGATTTCATCCATGATTATCCTCTTATTAACCAAAGATTATGGATTAGATTCCATCCATGATTATCCTCTTATTAATCAAAGGTGCTGGATTAGATTTCATCCATGATTATCCTCTTATTAACCAAATGTGCTGGATTAGATTTCATCCATGATTATCCTCTTATTAACCAAAGGTGTTGGATTAGATTCCATCCATGATTATCCTCTTATTAACCAAAAGTTCAGGATTAGATTCCATCCATGATTATCCTCTTATTAACCAAAGGTGCTGGATTAGATTTCATCCATGATTATCCCCTTATTAACCAAAGGTACTGGATTAGATTTCATCCATGATTATCCTCTTATTAACCAAAGGTGTTGGATTAGATTCCATCCATGATTATCCTCTTATTAACCAAAGGTGTTGGATTAGATTCTATCCATGATATTGAAAAGATTGCAGACAATAGAGTGGAATGGAGGAATAGACTGCCAGTCTTATGTAACATATACAATGCAGGCTGCTGTAGGTGATCTCAGATGTGGCGAATTTCTGCTATCAAGAACAATTTGTTTAACCTCTACATAACCTCATAACTGTAAACTCTTCTAATCTCTTAAATTCAATTATTAATCAAATAAGTTATCACAACATGCACTTTATGAAAATCCTTTGGTGAAATTGCTTTATCCACTGCGTAGCTTCTTTCTGCTACCCCATTGGAAAAAAAAAATGCAATGCTCACTTCATCCAAGAAAAGCAAAATCGCATCACCCACACACAAAAGAGACTTACCGCAAGAAGGGAAGTGAAGCTCTGTGTGTTCATAGACATGGCGTGACTATCGCTAGAAGACACCTGCGAAGTGACCAGTTGTTCTGTCCTCATGACACTGTTAAAGCTCCCCTGGAGGTCCACATCTCCTATCAGCGGGTTCTCAATTCCATGGGACTTTATCAAAAACTGCATTTGCTGTAAGAAACATGGAGTCATGAAATATTCCATGAAGAACATACAGAATCTTTTTTTTTTTCTTTCAATTATCATCATCATCCCATAACATTGTCTGTTGTCGTTAGGTCACCAGTTGCTGTTGACTGTGTGATCAGATCCATCTAGCTTTGACAGCCAGATGTGAGGCACTCCCTGGTTACACGCCTAAGGCTTGTCCAGTCAGTCAAGTTTTGTATCTAGGTCTTTCTAGGTCTGCCTCTTCTCCTCTTCCCCTCTACTGAGCCATGTAGTATTGTTTTTGAGAGGTCGTTAGATCTAATTACATGTCCATACCATTACATTTTTCACTTTTTGACTGTAGTTAAAAGAGGTTCATAGTAGCCAATGTGCCAGATAATTATACTGTATGTTGTTTATATATATACATATAAACATTTCTATGTTATAAAAATTGAGATCTCTGCACATCTCCTAATGAACTCAGGTACAGAAGTGATGGTCTATCCTCATTAACCCATGTCTATTTAGCTAACAACATATGCCAAATTAATCAGATAATTATGGCAACACCTCTCATTAAGTTTCTATAAGGAGGTCCCATAAGTTTCCATACATAAAACAATAAACATGTTTTTATGAAAACTATCTCTCTTTATGTAATTTATGTTCCACCACAGTTTTGAAAACACACTTAGATGTATGTATACCACAGCTAAAGAACTGGTATACACATAGCTGGGGTTCTGCTTGTAATGGTGTTGGTGATATGTTCATTCTTCCTATGTATTGAAACTTATTATTAAAGTGTAAGAGTAATAAAGTGAATATTTTTAGAACTATTTTTTGGCAAACACTATGCTATCAGTGCCAAAGTGGACATTTACATCCTCTAATGAACGTAAAATTGTCACCACAGAGATTAAATGACTCAGAAGAGCTGCAGGAGTTTCAAGGAAAGACAGAATACAGAATCAGGAAATCAAGACGAATGCTAGGAATAAAGCAGGTTATCAAAGAGAATATTAAATCAGGAAATCAAGACGAATGCTAGGAATAAAGCAGGTTATCAAAGAACAACAAGTGAAGTGGTCTGGACACCCAACAAGAATGCCCTGGTACTATCTACCACAGTGAGCCATGCTGAACCGGTACAACTGGTATAGAGCGAGTTGAAGACCTTGGAAAACATGGAGTGATGGCATAAGGAACAGCCTTACAGAAATGAACATCAATCTTAATAGTGCTTTTGACAGAGCTCATCAATGATCGTTACATCTTCCCCCGACACTTCAGTGAGGTACAAGGTGGAAGAAAAGAAGAAGAAAAAGAAGACAGAAACTTATAGGACAACCACTGTAAGATAAAATTAACAAGATCTTAAACAAAACAGGGTAAAAATCAGGGTACCCAAGTACTTAAACATATCACTTGTTTGAGGATTGTCCCAATAGCATTGGTGCTGCATTCTGGAAGGTCCATTTTCTTAAGATTAACAACATAAGATTACAACATAAGATTAACAACATAAGATTAACAAGAACTTACACGGAGTTTCAGCAGAACTTTTCGTAGATCACTATCAGCTTTTCTCTTCTGTTCCAAAACCATCCTGTATTTTCTCTGATCATCTTGGAGGGACTTGATGTATTCTACTGACGCTTTTAGAATTGTCCCTTTGTTTTGTCTCAAATCTCTGCAAAAATTCAAGAAAATAAGATAGGATTTTTTTTTAAACACTATATTAATACTTAGTAATCTGCATGCCCTTTGCAGTAGCCCAGTGTTTCCTAAACTTTTCTAAGTCGCTGCGTCTTTTTTTTAATTAACATCTTTCTGCAGCGCCTTAACCTAAGTAGAAGTATGACAATTCATGTGTAAGAGATAAATATAAAAAAAAACTTATGTGTCTTGGAATATTTCACAGCGCCGGGGCGCCGCGGCACACAGTTTTGGAATCACTGCAGTTGCCAGTAGTCTTTTAATCAAAATACTGGCAGAGTAATTAACTCTGAGTCCCAAGGAACACATCAAACATTCATAGGTTCCTACCTAGAAGCCCAATGAATGCAAGGATGTGCCGATTTTATGTCTCTTTTGACTATCCTTTGGGCATGGTCCTCTCGAGTGCTGGAGATCCCAGGCTCAGGCCCCTGAGAAAACTGGAATTTTTTCAACTAGACTTCTAGCAATTTCCCCTGGTTTCTTGTTAGTGAGATCAAACGCCTGTGTGTACTGTTGCATGTTTAAAAATCCCTTGGCATTTGAAAATCAAAAATAGTAGCCTAACAGCGCTGCCTGGGCAAAATCTGGAGTTTAACATCTACCTAAAGTCGTTCAGGATTCTCGCCAGTGCTACAGAGTTCATGCGCTGTGCTGAGATTCTTTGGACTCAGGTTTGAGTTAGAAGTAGAACGGAGCATTTATCGGTTATTATCCTTGTGCTATAATGTTGATCCGTCATTTAAACCATCATTACCCACATGCTATTTTTTAGTAAATATAATGATATCGGGCTTCTAAGGCACTGCATAGTAGCAAACAGAACCAGAGCCATTAATTAGACCAAGCCGAGACTGGCTAAAGATGTAAAGCTTATAGTTTAACTATGGATTTCCTAGGGGATGTCTAACGAAAAACCCAGCACACATATCAGTGACTCAGGGCCAAGGGGTTAAGATGTGGAATTTTCCATGAAGAGGTTTATGCCTTTATCCAAGAAGGTTTGGCATGTGATCCATTACCCAGAAATCAACAGTAGTGTGACACCAGAATTCGCTTAAAACTTGTATGCAAGAAATTTGGGTGCTTTATTAATATCCAACCCCAAACAGGGAAAATCCTCAGGTCACGGGACAGTCTAATATTTCAGGGGGTGGTAGATAGGCTGCATGCAGTCATGGGACTTAGGCTGCACTCTCTCGTGGGATGTAGGTGGGTTGGGGTTAGGGCCAGTTGTATATGTTTTGGGGTCATTAAAAGCATCAAAAAGCTAGAAAACCCAGTCTTACTACCCTCTAAAATGTTGGACTGTCCTGTGAAGTCATCTGGGGTAAGATTTTAATAAACAAAACTGAGAAATTTGCAAGGAGGAAAGGAACAAACAATGCAGGAATCACTTTTAAAAAAAGCAACACAAGTATCATATAATTATGTTACAAATGCAAGAGAAACAGATTTATTGACTTACGGATCTATGGTTCTTGGTAAAAGGCCACCCAGCTCTTTTATTCTGTCATTTATATTAAATCGTCGTCTCCTCTCAACTACAAAATATAAAAAGAACAAAAATCAAGCTTTTTTAGCTTTTAATTACATATAAATATTTGTAGCAAAGAGTGCAACAGAGTAGACAGTTAAACCACTAGTCCCTTAGGGCTTAAAATAAAAAAACATGCACCTCATATCATTACCTCATAAACCCAATTACTACAGGGAGTCTGTAGCTTAGGCAATGTGAACACGCTTTGTGATGCCAGGGTGGCGGCTTTGATCCCAGCTGCGGACAGATTGTCTTGGGCTAGTTTCGACAGTAGTTCTGAAAGCTGACTGTTCAGAAAGCAATGGCAAACTACTGAACATAAAATTTGCCTAGAAAAACCACAACAGCCAAAAAATGTTGGGGTTGGTTCTACGACAACCTGTAAAGGATACGCAACTAACTAAAGGGAAATTATAACATCCCTGTGGCTTCAAAAATAAATGACCAAAATAAAATTTCAAAGTGAAACATCTCCAAATGTTATTTAGAGTAAATATAATCACGCCTGTGTCCTCTTAACCTAAACATTGTGCAGGTGTACCTAAACATTGTGCAGGTTTAAACAGAAGCAATGCAGGTGTAAACTGGGTCTGTCAGCAACTCTAGGATTAATAATGAACAGAAATGTCAGGTTTATGGTGTCGCAGGCTAGAGGGCTAAAGACATCCTGTCTCATATTTCTATAACTGAAGTTCACTGGAACTAATAAAGTGATTTAAGGCAATTAATGAAACATGTTTTGGTATTTTGTCCTGCCCTCTTACTTCCAGTCCCCTTTAGATTTTATAAATATTTACTTTTTCAGTACCAAGATGTTTCACATGAGAGGCCAAAGTAGAGAAATAACCAGGGTGAAAAATCCTGACCTACAGGTGTGAGTCATGGGCAATGACAGCAGCTCACAGAAGCCAGCTTCAGGCCTCCAAAATGAGACAGCTGAGACAGGTGGTCCAAGTGGCAAGAAGAGACAAACTTCACAATCAGAAAATACGTCAGGATCTTGACATCCAGGCCTTAGAAACCCGAGTGGATCAGTCACAGTTGCAATGGCTTGGACATGTATGCAGAATGGGAGAGAATCGGCCACCATGGCAGGTAAGGAGGCCAAGCGTCAGGGAGCCAGACCTCCAGGACGACCCAGAGTTCGCTGGGAAGACAACATTCTACAGTCCCTGACTGACAGAGGACTGGAATTGAAAAAAGCCAAAAAGAAAATTGCAGATAGGGAAGTCTAGTGTTCTCTCTGGCAGACAATCTACACCCCAAGATAGAAAAGGATCGACTAAGTGAAAGAAAAATCATGAATGTATTATTTTTGAAGCGGCTATGTAAACAGTGATTATTACCATTGAGTTTGCCAGATTTTGTTTAGTAAGTTCTGACTAAAGTTTAAAATTAAGAAAGCACATTATACTATGGAGGGAAATCAAGGCACAGTGCCTCTCACAAAGCAGGTGGTCCTTGGGACTGAATGAGTTAAGGATTCTCTTATCTCCCTTTAGATGCATTGTGTAAATGATTTAGTCCCGTATTTCTGAGACATATCAGCCCTCAATGGGTGATGCAGCAAATACTTTGCCGGCTGCTTTTACTTACCAAAATATATTTCCTATTACCCATTTGAGGCTCTGTCTGTGCTGGAATCCCAAATCAATTACACCTTCTTCACGACTCATGACTTATGCCACTTACGACCATCCGCACTAACAATCACGATAAATAAACAAATGAAAATAGCAATTGCAGGTTGTATTTTTGTTTACACTATGCACAACAAAGTACAGGTTATATATTTTTCCATTATGTACCAGGCATGGTACCAGAAAGGAGGGGCAGGGACCGACCAGAACAAAGATGGGCTCAGAATATAAGTGACTCCTTAAATATGAAAGTAATGAGATGGTAGAGCCGACGAGAGACAGAGTTTGCTTCAGGCAGACGATGATGTGAGCGACGTTGTGCAAAGGACCTGCTACATGATGATGATGTAAAAATTATACATATCACAATTATACATACATAGACTCCATTTTTGTGTTTTATGTACAACCGCTGTAAGCCATGTAAATGAAAATAGTGTTGAAAAATACAAATGTGACTAACGACCAGTTCGACTTACAACCTGTTAGTCGGATCAGATCCCAGTTGTAAGTCAGGGAAAAATTTGGAAAAGTTGACTGACTGACTGACTTTTTACCCCACCAGGACATCAAACAAGCGATAAACACCTGATGACACAATGTGCCACCATGTGGGTGAGGATCACCCGTGGAGAAGTCCCAGAAACCACGTTCAGCCTTTAGGCCAAATTTATGGCCAGGCTATATTGCAGCCCCTGGCAAGAGCCAGAGTAGGGCTTCAAATAACGAAAAACTTCATCCTAAAAAGGACGAGAATTGTTATGAAGTTTTTTGGAAAAGTTAACTCATGACCACCATATATATAAACTAGTCTCTGCATAAAGATGGTTCTCAAATGAATCATGTGGCAGTGAAAATGCTCATTATCTCATTTAATCCGAACTATTGCAGCGGCCTAATGGAGAGAATAATAGTAACAAACTAATTTTCAGCTATACTACTTTCTTATTCTTCTTCTTGTTCAAATTCTCTTTCACCACGTCGGATGTCAACAACCATGGACATGTTGTGTACTGTTCTAGAGTTTTTTTTAATGTTATTTCCCCCTCCCCCCCTCCCCCCTACTGTTCTTAGACTACCTCGTGCTCTAGGTCCCTCTCCTTATTACCTGCTTGTCTTGTATGAAATTGTGTGGCGTGTCATTCTCTCTACGTGGGCAGCCATTTTATTTGTTGTAATTTAGCACTGGTTCTTTGAGGTCGTACAAGAAACAGATGGACAGAACCCATTCCAAATAACATAAAAGACAGCAAATCTATTGCACTGCCTTATGACCCCCTACCATATAAGGCATACACCAGAAGAGAAGGTCATATATCACAAGGCAGACCAAGAACAAGATGGAATGATAACATAAGAGAAACCCTACCACAGCACGATGTGTTTATCTCAAGCCGGCCAGTAGAGCAAGAAGCAGAACCTTATTACCTCCCTTGACACCCAAAGTGGTAAAAGAGGAGGTGAAGCAGAGGAATCAACAGAAAACTGTCAAACAAGGGATCAAAACTTACTGATGTTGTGATTGTCTTTTTTGATTCTCTCTTTCCTCCACATATCATCTTGCACGGACAGGCCTGGGGACATACTGCATTGTTGATTGTATGCTGCTGTTGGACATGATGAAATCATTCCATCCGGATCCAGTCTATCAAATGGTGGCTGCAGCAAGCCTGCTTGTGACAACTGTTGATGGATAATGTGGACAGGTTTCAACTCAGCAAAGTTATTGTGTTATGATAACAGCTGAATCATGTACACAGATTTCAACTAGCAGTTAGTGTGTTATGATAAGTCAACGATCGAGTTATCAGCACTTTATGTCAGCTCACAATTAACTCCTTCATTACTGATTATTTTCCAAAGTGATAGCAGTTGTAGGAACAATCATAGTTTTTATAGAAAACGTTTTAAGGGCTGTCTAGGAATGAATGCGAGCTAAAAACATAATATTAATATTAAACATATGAATGAATGAATGAATCTAAAGCTGAAGATGGTGGGTGTCCCAAAAAGGAAGGATGCATGAGAGGTTAGGTATGAAGTGTTTACAATCAGTGTGCTTCTGGCATGACTAACATCTGTGACATTTGCTGAAGGAGACAGAACATCTTCCACTGCTACTATCATGGGATGATGCCAGTTCTTATAAATTTAATCAAATCAAAATACAAAATGAGCAGAATTATTTACGAACCTGAAAAACAAGCAAAGACATCATTTTCATTTGCTTCTACTCAGTAATAAAATAGAATGCATGATGTATCAGATTACAGAATGTGGAATGTTGAATTAGGAATCGACACCACAGCATTCAGGACATTCTGATAAGTGCTCCGTCCCTATCTTCAGCAGCAAGTGCAGAGTTAAAATTCAAATGGCACCAGAAACAGTCTAACTGTATATATGTCTCGCCTTTCCCTTGAGTGTTGAGCATCAGCCAGATCCCCTGGTCACTCTTTGCAACATCTGTCTCCTTAGACCTTGATGATCTGTTTGTGCCTCTGCACTGTTCCCTCACTCCCAAAGGACCCTTACAACATCTAGATTATCATGCATCAGTTCACCACAGAATTGTACAGAACAAACCAATCATCTAACTGCCTGTTTGTTTCCCAACACACTGATATAACCTGAAGAAAAAAAATTTCCAAAGCATGCTAACTATCCGGAATCTCTGTAGTGATGCTTGCAACTCAGTTTTTGTTGAATTATTTCTTAGATTAAAAAGAAACTGACAGACAGCACAAATCAGTTCACTTCTTTGAAATTTGTTGTTTGTTTAGTGTCTCATTCCCAAACATGTGCATTCTAATCCAAATAATTTGGCAATGTGGAAACATACTTTCCACTTGCCCTAGACTATTCACAAAACATTGTTACTGCAGTGTGAACAGACCATTATATTAGAGCACATCCAATTACAAGGGCCAACAATAAAGTAATAAGACTGATTTTGTTATGGCCAAGACAAAAATGCCATCTATGAAACAAAGCATGGAATTTAAAGAAGCAACATTCATCTATGATCTGGCAACTTTTCATTGCCGCTTGACAAGCAGACAACAAACAAGCCGCCATTTTGTTGACCTAGTCAGAGGTGCAATTTTACGTTATCAGTAAGGAGCAAAAAGCTAACATTAAATTCTTTTTAAAACTCAGAAAAAGCGCTATTATAACAGCTGAATTAATGCAGCAAGTTTATGAGAATAATTGTTTATCTCGTGCACAAATTTTCAGGTGGTATTCACGATTCAAAAGTGATGTGGGAATAATTACTAATGCACCTAGACCTGGACGCCAAATTTCTGTTCGTAATGATGAAGTCATTACAAAAGTCTGAGAATGGATACAAGATTATTGTTTTACTGTGAGGATAATGGCAGATGAATATGGTGTTAATAGAGAGACCATTCATAACATTTTGGTGCAAGATTTTGGCAAGAAAAAAGTTGCTTGCCGGTTTGTACCAAATTTGTTTTCTGATGACCAAATACATCAGCGGGTTGAGTACCCAAGAGACATCATCAAAACAAGAATGTTTGGCCCCAATACAAGTTTGTGTTCTCAGCCTTCCACTCTGTTCCCCAGATTTGTCTCCCTGTGATTATTTTCTATTCACAAAACTAAAGTTACCATTGAAAGTACGCTTCTTTAACGATATTGGTGACATCCAAAGGATCGTAACATCGACTTCAAGGGCCATAACAACAGAAGAACTACAGAGGTCATTCTAGTGTTTGTTAGATCGTGCCACTTGCTGTATCAATGCATAAGGGAATCAGATACAGGTTATATCTTGAACTGTTGATTATTTTAATTTTTATGGAATTAGTCTCATAACTTAATTGTCTGACCTTGTATAAAGGAATAAAACTCAAAAGTTTAGGAAAAATAATATTTCTCCATTTTAGTTTCTTTAGGTCCACACTGAATCATTAGTGACTCTACATGTCAGACATCAAATGATCTTAAAAGACAATAAAACATATAACAAGACAGTCTTACAATATTATAACCCAGATGGACTGAACAGGGTATCATTGTTTACTCAACTAGATAGTCTAAGACAAGACAGAGCACTGCTATTCTGAACCAGCAGCTTCTGCAGGATGTTTTGTTCCAAACATATTGGCACTACCATTTCTTTGGAGTAAACAAGACAGGCAGAGAAAGGAGATCATGATGCATAGGCAACACCTGATCTCTACAACACTGCCCAGGTTGTACCTGATGACTGATCTTTATGTTGAACTGAGGAGATACATGAGGAAAGCAAAAGGAATAAAGAAGACAATGATTGCAGACAGGTAACCAATGGTGCTGCCGAGAAGAAACATATTAAACACATGAACTGGCAACAAGGAACCTGAAATCCAAAGCTCATTGTGGAACACACTCCCTAAAACTAGCATGTCTTGCTAGTCACACTCGCCATTGCCATGGTGTGTGATTCCTATACTACCCAAAAGCACAATACAACACTCTTCTTCTTCTTCTTTCCTACTCCCAGAATGCCTCACAGCGTTAGATCAGGAATTGGATTTCATTTGCTTTACATGTAGTACTTTTCATTGTCTTCAATATTTCTGTGGTCCCCTTCTGCATGGTCAACCCATGGCTCTGTTACCATTGTATCTGTATAACACTGCTCTCTGTGGTGCCCTGTCTAGAGCCAAACTTGTTTCAAAGCCAAACCACTTGATTTGTTGTCTATCGAATAAGTTCAGTATTGGTTCTGTGCAGACTCTCCTCCTGACATGATTGCTCCCAAATTGATCTTTCTTTGTTAATACACACCTAGCATAATAGGTAAACATTTCCTATACAGGTAAACATTTCCTATACAGGTAAACATTTCCTATACAGGTAAACATTTCCTATACAGTGTAAAACTAGGATCTGGAAAGACAGACTAAAACAGTGTGAAAAGACACAAAAGTGCAAAAAACCACTAGATGCACTTACATCATCTCTCAGGGATTCCCCAATTGTCGGCTGTATCTCCCTGAGATCGTCATCATCCAGGAAGCTCTCCAACTCTAAAGGTTCCACAGACTGCAGTTCTCGCAGCAGGTCAAAGTTTGATGGGTTAAACTGCAAAAAAGAACACCTTCAATTACCTATTCAATTGTACAGCTGAGACAAGACTATTCACCTGGTGGCTAACAGGTAAAATCCAGCCGGCTGAGGCCTAGCAAGCACCTGCCGATAGCATTCTGTTCTATGCTGGGGCTCGAGCTTCTGGCCCGCAATGATCAAACTTTTCCAATATTCTTACCACTGAGTAAACATCAAGGAAGACTGACTAATAAACAGCATCTTGTCTTGGAAGCTGAAATATTCTGTTTATATCATTGGCGGACTGGAAACAATAACAGCAGAAGGCATGGTACCAGGAAAGAAGGACAGGGGCCGACCAACATGAACATGGGCATAGAATATAAGTGGCTGAAGTACACAAGGCAAGAGAGCTTGCGAGAGACCGAGTCTCTTTCAGGCAGACCGTGATAAGAGCGACCTTCAGCAAATTACCTGCAACATAAAGAGGATGAGTACACTTTTCTAAAATGCCCTGTGCAAAAGGCTGAAACTGCATTTACAGAAGAATCATCACTGCTTGTACTGATGAGTTTATTATGGAGTTACTCGGGCACTTATAGATTTTCTCAGGGAACACAAAGTAACTTTATAATGGAAGAAACTGCGGCATTTATGGATGTGCTTGGGGAACATAAAGTACTTTTATTATGGAGTTACTGTGGCCCTTATGGATTTTGCTGGGGTAACATAAAGTCAGTTTATTATGGAGTTACCGCGACACTTATGGATGTGCTCAGGGAACATAAGGTAAATTTATTATGCAAGGGACTGCAGCAGCTCCGGCAATGACGCCCAGGGAGTTCAGTAAAAATTGCACTCATTAACCTTTTTTTCTTCTGAGCTTTCAGGGTGGTAAACTCCGGTGGAAAGTTCTGGTTGTTCGACCACTTCTGTATTATAGTACTCGTAAATTGAACTACACTACACAGTTGTGAAACAAACTCTTAACCTTTGAAGAACAAGGCACATGGCTTGACCACTCCACTACTAACTAACTCCCTACTCTTTAACAATCAAATTAAAAAAAAAAAATTGTAAATCTATATCAGAATTGCAAAATAAAGAGGGTGGAGGCTTGTTTTTTTTTACCTAAATCAAATCATGGACCCCTTAAATCTATTCCAAGCAAAACCACTTAGGAACAACTGTTAACAGGGCTTTTAAGTTTTCAAACTGGCAATTATTGGGGGTTAAATCTCTATTTAACCATTAAAAAAGACAAGAATCACTGGCAATTATTGGGGGTTGAATCTCTGTCTTCTCATTAAAAAAGACAAGAATCACTGGCAATTATTGAGAGTCTAATCTCTGTCTCCCCATCAACAAAGACAAGAATCACTGACAATTATTGAGAGTCTAATCTCTGTCTCCCCATCAACAAAGACAAGAATCACTGGCAATTATTGAGAGTCTAATCTCTGTCTCCCCATCAACAAAGACAAGAATCACTGGCAATTATTGAGAGTCTAATCTCTGTCTCCCCATTAACAAAGACAAGAATCACTGACAATTATTGAGAGTCTAATCTCTGTCTCCCCATTAACAAAGACAAGAATCACTGGCAATTATTGAGAGTCTAATCTCTGTCTCCCCATTAACAAAGACAAGAATCACTGGCAATTATTGAGAGTCTAATCTCTGTCTCCCCCTCAACAAAGACAAGAATCACTGGCAATTATTGAGAGTCTAATCTCTGTCTCCCCATCAACAAAGACAAGAATCACTGGCAATTATTGAGAGTCTAATCTCTGTCTCCCCATCAACAAAGACAAGAATCACTGGCAATTATTGAGAGTCTAATCTCTGTCTCCCCATCAACAAAGACAAGAATCACTGGCAATTATTGAGAGTCTAATCTCTGTCTCCCCATTAACAAAGACAAGAATCACTGGCAATTATTGAGAGTCTAATCTCTGTCTCCCCATCAACAAAGACAAGAATCACTGGCAATTATTGAGAGTCTAATTTCTGTCTCCCCCTCAACAAAGACAAGAATCACTGGCAATTATTGAGAGTCTAATTTCTGTCTCCCCCTCAACAAAGACAAGAATCACTGGCAATTATTGAGAGTCTAATCTCTGTCTCCGCATCAACAAAGACAAGAATCACTGGCAATTATTGAGAGTCTAATCTCTGTCTCCCCATCAACAAAGACAAGAATCACTGGCAATTATTGAGAGTCTAATCTCTGTCTCCCCATTAACAAAGACAAGAATCACTGACAATTATTGAGAGTCTAATCTCTGTCTCCCCATTAACAAAGACAAGAATCACTGGCAATTATTGAGAGTCTAATCTCTGTCTCCCACTCAACAAAGACAAGAATCACTGGCAATTATTGAGAGTCTAATCTCTGTCTCCCCATCAACAAAGACAAGAATCACTGACAATTATTGAGAGTCTAATCTCTGTCTCCCCATCAACAAAGACAAGAATCACTGGCAATTATTGAGAGTCTAATCTCTGTCTCCCCATCAACAAAGACAAGAATCACTGACAATTATTGAGAGTCTAATCTCTGTCTCCCCCTCAACAAAGACAAGAATCACTGGCAATTATTGAGAGTCTAATCTCTGTCTCCCCATCAACAAAGACAAGAATCACTGGCAATTATTGAGAGTCTAATCTCTGTCTCCCCATCAACAAAGACAAGAATCACTGGCAATTATTGAGAGTCTAATCTCTGTCTCCCCATCAACAAAGACAAGAATCACTGACAATTATTGAGAGTCTAATCTCTGTCTCCCCCTCAACAAAGACAAGAATCACTGGCAATTATTGAGAGTCTAATCTCTGTCTCCCCATTAACAAAGACAAGAATCACTGGCAATTATTGAGAGTCTAATCTCTGTCTCCCCATTAACAAAGACAAGAATCACTGGCAATTATTGAGAGTCTAATCTCTGTCTCCCCATTAACAAAGACAAGAATTACGTGAATCTGATAGCAGGCAGTGCTCTTAATCAACAGTGTCTTCCAACTCATGACTTCACAGCTGAGTGCTCTGAAAACCATAACAACCCTGTTTGTTCAAAATACGTGACTTCACAGCTGAGCGCTCTAAAGACCACTTACAGCACTTATGTTTATTCAGAGGTGCGCTTATAATTATTCAGGCAGGGGTTTTCCCAAAGGCAGCTGCCTAGTAAATACACACAATTAGAAAGAATGAATGTAGCTACATGACAGGTCTAAAATCCTTCCTGACAAACCACCCATAAAGTAGCTTAACATTTAACTTCATTTATTGTGACTGAAAAGACTGAAAGTGCAATATACATAAACACTAAACACGTTTCACTGTTTACATCACCATCTTGGAGAGAATAACAAATCTAACAGCAAATAAGGGGATGAGAAAAGGGCACTGGGGCTTCCCAGTATAAACACTGCAAAAACCTGATTAAAATATAACCAGAGTTATGGGGCGCCAGAACCCATACATGGAATAACAGTGAAGTGAAATGATGTTTGTAACCAAAGAACATTAGTTATTATTACATCTCAGATGCTGGACGAGCTGAATAAACGACATGCATACATATCTAATGTGAACAGGATCTACTCAATCTAGCAACCCTGTCCTACACCTCCTTCATTACATTCTGAAAGCAATTAGGAAAACAACAAAGGCTTGAGCAGCTGGGACATGCAAACCAGATTTATGGTGAAATGAAATATACGGGTCACGTGTGTCCTTGACAATCTATTTAAAGAAGCAAAAACCTGAACTGACCTACATGTACACAAATGCCTCCCTAGAAAATACAAAGTAGCTGTGAAAAGTTTCTAAAAATAAACACTGCAAGTGTAATGCAAGGGTCTGCTATAGGGATTCAGACTTTATGTTAAGAGATTTGTTGTGGAGAGTGAAGAGATGACAAAGCTCTACATACAAAGGATTGGCTCTTTCAGTCATAGAAAGCTGTTACTTCCAAAATGTTGTTTTGGTAGAAGAATAAAAATGACCATGTTCAACCCTGCGAAGCCAGCCCTGGATATTACTGTGTGGCTTTATCTGCGTGATGTTAAATGGTTTAAATGGTTTGTTGTGCCAGTAGTGCCCCAATGTCCTTAACTGAGTGAGAAGTCACGTCTGAAGATGCCTGTGTCTTCTCCGTTGGTTCCTGTGGTCCTGGTGAGGGGATCCACTCTGCACGTCCATCTTCTTGGCTGTGCTTTCTGTGTCTTAGGTATGATTGTTATTTATGACTGTGTTGTCATACTTATATCATGTGTAATGATGTTCTTCCTGGGGCATGTTGTCCAGTCCTTCAAGTCCCTGTCCTCTCTTGGTTATTACTCTCCTGTTGTGGGGTCCAGATGTAGGTCAAAACTGTTTTATCATCAAACACTGCAGTTCACAGCACCCACACTGACCATTCAGAGTCTGCTGTATAAACTAAGCAACCGTTGTTGCATGCTGTCCTCATTTAACACTATCTCTAGTCCCTTCTTTAAACATGCAGTGACAGGTTACAGCTGCTAATCCTTCATTCCCCAATGGATCCCGCTAACATTCAGGCAGGTTACAGCTGCTAATCCTTCATTCCCCAATGGATCCCGCTAACATTCAGGCAGGTTACAGCTGCTATAATCCTTCATTCCCCAATGGATCCCGCTAACATTCAGGCAGGTTACAGCTGCTATAATCCTTCATTCCCCAATGGATCCCGCTAACATTCAGGCAGGTTAGAGCTGCTAATCCTTCATTCCCCAATGGATTCCGCTAACATTCAGGCAGGTTACAGCTGCTAATCCTTCATTCCCCAATGGATCCCGCTAAAATTCAGGCAGGTTACAGCTGCTAATCCTTCATTCCCCAGTGGATCCCGCTAACATTCAGGCAGGTTACAGCTGCTAATCCTTCATTCCCCAATGGATCACGCTAACATTCAGGCCGGTTACAGCTGCTAATCCTTCATTCCCCAATGGATCCTGCTAACATTCAGGCAGGTTACAGCTGCTATAATCCTTCATTCCCCAATGGATCCCGCTAACATTCAGGCAGGTTACAGCTGCTATAATCCTTCATTCCCCAATGGATCACGCTAACATTCAGGCTGGTTACAGCTGCTAATCCTTCATTCCCCAATGGATCCTGCTAACATTCAGGCAGGTTACAGCTGCTAATCCTTCATTCCCCAATGGATCCTGCTAACATTCAGGCATGTGTACTAACAACACTAAGAAGACAACTATCACTGACACCCAGCCAGATTATTTCTTTGATAGTGTGACAAGGCAATCACAAACTGTTATCTTCACCCCACTTCAGCATTTATTTTCCAGTGCAGTTATGCAATCTGGTGACATTATCTTCAATCTAGACCACAGCAAGGATAAAAACCTGCAGTATTGATTACATCAGGAGAAAAACTAATGTGATTAATGGTATATTTACACAATAATTGTTAACTTTCTAATGACTGACATCTCTCTCTCACCCCCCCCCCCCCCCCCCTTTTTTTTTTTCCTCCTACTCTCTTTTAGAGAATGCAATAACTGAAACTGATTTTTGTTTCCCTGTGTGCTTTTTTAAGCTACATTTTACATGGAGACTAGGTTCGTTAGACACTAACTATTAATGGGAACTCACTTTATCTTCTGAAACCTCAATTTAAGGTTAAATTATACGTATAATTAGGTAGCGATGTGGGAACTGTTGGCAAAACTGTGCATCATTTAATGCAATATTGCAGCACTGAGAGGTTTTTAATTTTCCTAGGCAATTTTATGTTCAGCAGACTGCCGGTGTTTCCCGAACAGTCAATACAAGAGAATAACGTCAAAATCAGTGCTCGCGAACAGCCGGTACTCGACAACACTGTCAAAATCAATGCAAAATGGTCTGCTGCAAAACAGCTGGAATCGAAGCGTGTACCTTGGCCTACACCTCAGCTACAAAACACCCCTCATATAAATGCTGGAAATTCAATCAAATAACTCAATGCTGGGTTGACAAGATGGTGCAGGCACAAGTATTGTGTTATCACCAAAGTGCACACAGATACTAGGTCATGGCACCAAACAACGTTACTCACTTGTCACTGCGTCTTTTCCAGATTTATCAATCAGTGCCTCCAAGTTCAGAAGTGGATGAACAAACAGAACTTTCAGCCGGTGTTTACAGTTGGAAATAAGGAGAAGGAGGAGCAGGAGAAGAAGAAAGAAAGAAAGAAAGAAAGAAAGAAAGAAAGAAAGAAAGAAAGAAAGAAAGAAAGAAAGAAAGAAAGAAAGAAAGAAAGAAAGAAAGAAAGAAAGAAAGAAAGAAAGAAAGAAGATCAGTAGTTTGTCCTTCTTGTTCATATTTACAACAATGAAGCACTGCTTTAGTTCTACCAATATGGCATGCATCTAAAGATTATTTCATAATATATCATAGTACTAAAAACCATCAGACTGATCACATTTTTATGATGTGGGCAAATACTCCAAGGTCAGACTGTGTACATAAACTACGTACATGGGACAACACTACAGATAGAAAGAACTCAAACAAATGCACTAATCACCGAATGACTGTCAGCAGCAAAAGGTCAGCAATGGTAACTGATATGCCCATTAGGTAAGTGGAATGTACCAGCTAACGAGAATCATATTTGTTCTCGAGCCCTCTAACACGTGACTAAGTTTTTTTTTTTTTTTAAACAACGTATGATCATGTAATAGATAACAAAGGTCACTATTAACACAGTTATTATGTTAGATTTCTTTCAATGGATCTGTTGCTGATCTGGCTTATTATCATGAACAAAAATTCTCTCAGTCTCTCTCTCTCTGCTCCCCCCCCCCCCCCACCCCACGGATTGTGATATGGACAAGGAATATGAATACATAATAAACTTACTGCTGATTGTTAATCAGTTAACAACTACAATGATGTGATGATTCAAAAAGGGAACATTGTTTTCTAATATATATATATAATAAACAGACACAATTGACTGTCACTCAAATAATAAAAAAAGCAGACAGAACAAATAGAAGGAAGGACACACTGACTTAGGTTAGGTGTCTAAGTCATGTAGTGAGGTGTTGTCCTAATTTGGATGTGACACATCAATTCCTAGCATGGTAACAACAGCTTGCAATTGTTATGTTGTCTAGTGTATCTTTCTATTGTTCTACTTCTTTCTATGAGTGCTGATCATGTCCAATAATTTATTATATATACTGTTTCTATGCCCTTCAAGGTACACCGTCTGTTTTTTAGAGACAGGCTCTGAGACCGATCCAGCCTAAGATAGGTATCAAGAAATGTTCTGGGAAGTAAAGGCAGTCTGCATGATACTAACTAATTCATATGTCGAGTACCAGTCTAGGGATTGCACCATATACCTCATAATCTTCATGGTGTGAAAAAAGGTCTTTTGCATTTACTTAGTTTAGTGGCTTCTGTTTCTTCTTGTTCGTGCTCACCAGTTGTAAACTCCAGCGGAAAGTTCTGGTTGTTTGTCCATATCTGGACTTTAGTCTTGTATAAGAACTGCATGCACATGTGTTTTAAAGAACTAACAACTATCTAATAGACCCAGTGCCCCCCCCCCTTTTTCCCCATAAGCATGTCGTGGCAGTTGACTAAGTAGGAGCTTTCTTTGCAGTCAGAGTGCATCTGCCCGAGAGGCAAGGAACCAACAGTCTGCAGATTCTGGAAAAGGACTAGAGTCCAGAAGTGGACAGAAAACCAGAATTTTCCACTGGAATTTACAACTAGTGAACGTGAAGAATGAAAGAGAAGAAGAAGACGAAACTCCTTCAGATGAAATGAGCTAAAGTAACAACAACCTAGGACTCAAAAAGCTACCACTGCATTACAGAAGCTCCCTATCTTGTGGCTGAGTAAGACTTACTTTCTCAGTCCCACTAGATTACAGTCTCATGAGTTTCTTAACTTCTTTTCCTGAGGTTATCATTCTTATCATCAGAAAGCCATCAATCAATCTGTATGATTCTTCGCCTGGAGCTGTCCTCTTGTGACAAATGTATGAAACCTACTAAACAACTAATTACACATTTACACAAAACATACATTTATCTTCTCTGACTTGGACTCTCTTTGCATAACAGCTGTCTGCCTACCCAAAGTGTTGCACAAAGCCCAAACTCTGTAGCTCCAGCAACAATTCTGGGAATCTGTAAAACCATGAGCTTCAGAGCAGGAGGTTTGACAGATCAATAAATCGATCAATCAGTGTGTCCTCTCTGTGCTGCTACCTGAAGGTGTACCATACCATCCTGGTTATAAACATCTCAATCTGGACATCAGACCAACAAAGCAGACCCCAGATAGCCTGTAACATCTTTACAGGCCAGGGGTAAACTGCAGTCCTATTCAGGTAAGGATGTACAGAGCAGGAGGTAAAACGGCCTAACCATACATAACCCCACAAGACAAGACATGCATACTTACATCTACATCTGTGGGGTCTGTCAGGAAGGAGTTTGCCAGATCTGGCTGGGGAGCACTGCTGGGCGCCTGCAGGTGGTACTGATTGTGCTGAGGTACTTGCACTGGAACACTGCTGGTTGGTAATGAATGAACTGGGATGTGGGAACCATGGTGACCGTTGCTCAGAAAATGCTCAACTTGCCTCTTCTGGCTCTCCTGGACGTGATATCTGGTGGGATGCTGCAATGGTGTCTTGACCTGGAAGTGAAAGTCATTCAGTGTATGAAACCATCATGTTTTACCTACTGCACACTTCTCCCTGGGCATTTTGGAAGCACTGGCAGTCTTCTTCTGCTGTGTTGGCCCTTAGAAGGGTCTGTTTCTTAGCGATCATCCGCTGTAAACTTTGCTGGAAAGTTCTCCTTGTCCATTACTCATGAGCTTTGGTCTTGATCCAGAATGTGAGTTTTGTCTGCACATCCAATTTACAGATCAGGCTTATCTGTATGCAGACAGCTGGTTCTTTGCCTCTCAGAAATATTTATTCCTACATTGAGGAAAACACTCCTTATGATATGCTGGTTGGGGGAGCAGTGGGTCTAAGCTTTGTTTTTTAAAACAGAGTCCTGATTCCAATATGGAGGATCTAGGATGTCACATATATGCCCCTTGTGGCCTGACAACACATTCCTAAATAGTTGGCACTTATGAAATATGTGTGTGAGGGGAAAGGGGGGGGGTGGGAATGGGGGGGGGGGGGGGGGGGGGGGGGGGGGGGGGGGGGGGGGAGGGGGTTTAAGCAGTTTATCTATTCTTTTTCCCATCAGACCAGGACACTGGAACCCATATGGTGATCTGACAATGAAGCACCTTTAAAATGTGGGGGATGACAAGCCTAGACCCAGAGCCACCCCCACCCCACCATTCATGCTGTGTTAAATCATGACCTGCTGACATCCTCAAATGCCTATATGTATTTGTGAAGTGCAGGGCTGGTCTTGCAAGTGCTGCTATTTTCTGGGTTTATAGACATGGAGGACAGTTCTGCAAGACAGATCCCGATCAGTCAACTCTTATGACATGCTTGTTGGAGAGGCAGTGGGTCTATTCTTGGTTTCCCCATATTGGGGCTCCAACATGGGGCACACAAGAAAACAAGCAGCTGAAGTTATCAGAAAAGCAGAAAACAGTTGGAGGACAAGATCATAATTACCTGCAAGATATTGGGCGGAACTTGTGATGCGCTGACCACCCTTGGAATTGTAATGCCTGTAGACCCTGTGACATGAGTGCTGACTTTAAATGACTGCGAAAATTGCTGTTCACGTTTTTCTTGTTGGTAGAGCTGTTGTTTATCTAGCTGTTGCCTTAGATTTGTTCTCGTAGGCGGGGTTGTAACTTTAATATCTGTCACCGGGCTGAAATATAAAAATAACATGTCATAAAAAAATCTGGCAATTTGTGCTTTCACAAGCTAATTACTGAGGAAACAATTTAATACTAGACGATTTTCTTTTCACGTAACATAGACCATAATTCAAAGATAAAACTTTTACTTCTGATTAGGTTTGGTATCTTTGTAAAGAGAAAATACACTTTTCTGGTCTTTGGTGTGTTTTGAAACAAGTCTTTACCTTATACCAGGGATATTCAATTATCAACCCATGGGCTCCAGCTCACAAAGGACTAACAAACAGCCTGTGGATCACTGCAAGCTGAACTGTAGAATCGATATGTCACCACCGATGCTTAGGCCTCTGGCCCATGAGACATGGCAGCTATGTTATCATACTGGTGTACAAACAAGATGCTAGAATTGCAGAGAGTGCCAGACTTAGTGCTGACTAAAAGCAGTATTTAGGGATCAATGATGCTGCTAATCCTGCTTTCTCTTTGGGTGCCTCTCTGGACTAGACACCAGAGATCATGACTGATAAATGTTTTTTGTTATTTTAAGGGCAGTTGGTAATCTGAATTACTATTAACCTTTTTTGCACACAGAGGCCGCAAAAGTGACACTTCCGGATTGGTTCAATTCCCTGTAAATTATGTCACTAGAATAGAATGTAGATAAATGAATTTTGTACGTTCGTTTTTTCCATCGATTGTCTAGAATTTCAAGGCATCAATTCTATGTGTTCCTTGGACAAGAGGGTTAAACAGTCAACTGTTTAGTACTTCAAGAGTCAACACTCTATTCATACGGCATTTGTCGAACTTTCTCTTATTTCCTAGCATAAACCTCATCGCCTCGTATACCCAATCAGAAGTGGGTACTGTTCTGTTATGTATCTCTTTTTAATTATAGGCACTCTTCCGAATACCGGTCACTGTTTAAAAAATCCCATTCAGGGCCTCAAGAGCAAACTCTTGAGTCTTCGGTAGTACAGTTGTAAATATTCCGCCTGTCACACAGGTGATCGGTGTTCCATTCCCAGCCGGGTGATCCATTTTATTAGCCCTTGAAAGAGCAGTAGCGATATCTGCGCCTTTTGACCCAACACATCTGATTTCAGCAAAGTCCTAATTAGTCACTTTTTTACAACATGCTTTTCAGGTGGCAATGGATCTATTCTTTTTGTTTCCTTCAAACATGTGGCCCTGGAATCCACAAGGCAAGTCACAGGTAATGTGAACAATAGATCAAAAACTATGCCTCACCACGACGCTTTAATGGATAAAAAACTACTCCTCCCACAGGGCTTACACAGGGGATCAAATTCTATTCCTCCCCATGCCACTTCAATGGATCAAAATCTATTCCTCCCCACGTCGCTTTGTTTAACGTCTAAACATTGCTATCCATCGAGCAATCGCTGCAGAAGTGGAAACTGATGATAATTGTCTAAATGTTTTCACTACATAAACTCTTGAGGCTCTAAGAGGGATGTTTTTCGCAGTTAATAATTTGGGACAAGTATTTGGAAGAGTGCCCTGTTCTGTTATGTCTGTCTTAGGGGTATCGAACGCCTCGACCTCTGCGGAATATTGTACCGTGAGAGGTAGCTAGCAGTGGTTTGTGTCACGTCCTGTAAATTCAAACCAACTGGCTGTTTGTCTACTTTATAATCTATATTGATCTATGAGAAGAAAAGTAAGTCTCAGACCTGGAAAGATGGTCACAATGATGAGAGGTTATTTTTTTTTTTTTTACATATCCAGAAGCTATGAGTTAACTCTTTGGCTCTCCTTTCAACTACAGCCGGTAGACAACAGTAGACGGCCGGTTAGTCGGAGTTCTGTCCCCTTGCTGCAGTGCAATTACGGAGTGGAAAGGAGGGAACGAAACAAATGACATAAATACTGTGTGTTGGCGATAGACAGCGAGCACTGGCCTGCTATAATCATACGGTTACGGTTTGGGTTAGTTGGGTTAGGGTTAGGGGGTAGGGTGTGGGTTAGGGTTAGGGTTACGGTTAGTGTCGCCGCATCTCGTCTTCGCACAAATTCATAGTAGCAACCCAAACCCAAATCCTAACCGTATGATGACAGTAGGGCACTGCACGCTGTCTATCGCCAACACACAGTAATTATGTCACTTGTTTCGTTCCCTCTATTCCACTCCGTAATGCGTCGCAAGAAGCGGTAATTGAACACGGTCGCTAATTTGAGTCGCAGCGCGGGGTCTGCCAGGCATGTCGACTCACTGTGTTTTTTTATTCCTGCCTTCTCCAGTCCATAATTGCACTGCAGCCAGGGGACAGAATTCCGACTAACCGGCCGTCTACTGTTGTCTACCGGCCGTAGTTGAAAGGAGAGCCAACTCTTTGGCTAGGTACTATGGATATCGCCGGCCTTGATTCCATGATAGATACCGTGACTCTGGGAGAATTGTGGCTTTGCTGCCAACCCCTGGACCACAAGGAGTTCGTCACCCGGTCGCCGCGAAGTCATGTTTAACCAACTAAGCTAGCGAGCCCGGCGCAATGATGAGATAAGCTTGTTTATAAGTAAAGTTATATTAAAATATATCCTGGAACTTAATAATAGTATTATATCAAGAGTATCTTCCATTTTCCTAAAATGTCTTGTTAAAAAGATAGTTGTGAGCTTGGACACTAAAAAAATAACGTGTTGTGTTTGTAGAACATCATGTAAACAAGTCTACCTGCCGGCGACATGTCAGTTTATTGATTCACGTCCCTATTTAATAGGAGCAAGCAGAGCTGCAAAAACACACCTCCCTTCTCATGACCTGAATGCACAGTCGGCTCTAGAAATTAAACACTGCTTCCATTTACATTTTTAACCAGTTATAAATCAACACAAATAACGATGTGAAGACGATGTCATCTTTTGAATAAACAGTTACAAATATTGTTATTTTAATTAACTTTGTTTGTACAATCTCACGTTTAGGTAAAACAGAAAACTGCCACCCACCTGGTAACGATCACTTTACTCTTCACATCATAAAATCTGCTTTGATCGAAAGCAGGGTCAATTTCCGAATAATCACAGCTCATAAAATCCACTTCAATGCCGGAATCGGCCATCCTCTCAGGACGGAACATGAGAACGCCGTCACACGATCGCTGACATGAAATAAATCCCAGAAAATAACCAAATTTTCTTAAGATAACCTAGAAATGTCTCCTTCCAGTTTAAACGGCCGTCCCTCGTCTGCTGTTCTCACAACCCACAATTCCCTTCCCGGCTTCCGGCATTCCGGGTGATATCGCCATCGAATAATCTGATTGGCTGCCTGCCCGTATAAAACCAATTTTCATTCGCTGACTATTCTTAGCTCAACGTGACAGTGATTTCCCGGGGAATTCCCTGAACTTTACCCGTCAACTTTTCTAGGGAAACATTTCGATGTCCGCATTGTTTTTTACTTGTTTTGGTCACACGCCTCATCAAAAAGTGTGGGTGACTTTTGTCTTTTTCTCAGAATAGTCTGCCCTTGCTAAAATAACTCATCGTGTCTGAAAGGTAAGACTTTGAAGGATCTCACGCAAGGTAGTCATGCATTACTCAATCAACCGATCATCCTCATTGCACATCGATTATTATTAATTATTGTAATAGTTATTATTGCGCAGTTTAACAAGGCTTAAACCATTTTATACCGTTCTCCACTATAAATACTGTTTAAGGAAACTCAATGGTCTTTATCCTTGTTTAACTGCGCAGCAATATGTATTATTATTACTATGATTATTTGTTTTGTTATTATGTGCATCATAGCAAATGCAAAAAAAAAAAAAAAGTATTGAGGACATTATGGAATGAATACACATTTAAAGAAACGGCTTTATATAGTAGGGGGAGGGGTGCTTGGGGGATGACCCCAGAATTTATCATGGGTCTTAACATTTTTTCGGGAGAACAACAAAACCTTCCACCACTAAGTTTGAGAATGGATGTGGAGGCGATCATTACATCCTTCTTTTAACACACATTTCGGTGCTGTAACTGAATCAGAGAGCAATGTTTGAGGAGGGTGGGGGAATGTGGTCAGGTAGTCCATGCAGACTGGGAAGCATCGCTTCAGAGGTACTGGGTTGTTGTCGTTATTTGGATATTTTCTCCAGTTTATGCCGGTGTGCTGGGAAGCCAACGGTCAGATATACTGATGCTCAACACTTGGGGAAAAGACGACACGGATATACAAATAGGTTGTTAATGATGCCATCAGAATCATACTTCTTGTATGTCCAGTGTGCATCTCATGCCTGGCTGTGATATCTTCACTCCCTCTTCTCGCATTCTTAACAGTAATGTGGATACGCTCCTCCCCAAACAACCCGATCATCGTTTAACACTAAGGGCATTAATAATGTAAACGCGATCCAGAGGTCATCTGCAGCTAAGGCAACGACAGCCGGAATAACTAACATGGGTTGCTGTAAATAGCAAACTAGAAAACTGTGTACGCCCATAGGAGAGAGACCCCCAGGATTCACTTGTCTAATGTAAAGAGAGGCTTAATAGAAATTAGTGATGACTGGACAAATCACCAGTAGAAGAGACAGACCCATAAAGACAATGGTTCTGCTTGCTTGAGAATCAGCTGTACACATATGCCGTGACTGTAACCGACTCACAGAGCATGTTGAGAAAGGCGGAGGTAGGCATGCTCCAGCCAGAGTGGCAAACATTACTTCAGAGGTCCTGGTAGTTGGCGTCCTTTGGATATTCTCTCCATGTCATTCCGGCGTGTTGGGAAATGAGCCGGTAGATAGACTGACCGGTTCTGCAATACTTGGCGGTGATTTGGTGTATAACAAGTTAAATGTTGTGATTGCCCTTTGGGAACGAGTGAACATTGCGGGGACACAGATAAATCTCTAAAGGTCTGCGGAGAGTAGAAGCTGCGGAGATTTACCAGGGGATCTGACCGACGCTCTTCACTCAAGGGAATGGAGAGACAGATATACAATCAGAAAGTTACTAGTTTAGTTTATACAACGTATCAATATCATGGCATAAGGGTTAGTAACACAGAAATGATTTGTTCTACCTCTAACTCAAGTGTGAGTCCGAAGAATCTCAGCGAATTGCACCAACTACGTAGCACTGGCGAGGATCCTGAAATACTTTGAGTAGATTTTCAACTCCAAATTTTTCCCGTGCAGCGCCTTTAGGCTACTCTTTCGATTTCCAACTGCCAAGGGATTTTGTTACGTGGGCAATATTATACACGAAAGTTACTGGTATCATCGGAATTAAAACTCTTCGCTTGTGCTGAAGATGGGGACGGCGTGCTTATGATGTCGATTCTTAATTAACATTCAACATTTGACGGTCTGAAGCGATGGCATGGATGGCAAACTACAACTGCTTCTATTACTATTACAGTTGCTCAGCTTGCTTCTATTATTTTTCCTTTTACCGCCAACACTACTACTACTACTACTACTACTACTACTACTACTACTACTACTACTACTACTACTACTACTACTACTACTACTACTACTACTACTACTACTACTACTACTACTACTACTACTACTACTACTACTACTACTACTACTACCACTACTACTATTACTACTACTACTACTACTACTACTACTACTACTACTACTACTACTACTACTACTACTACGACTACTGCAGCTGCTGCTGCTGCTACTATTACTACTTTTATTACTACTACCACCACCTGGAAACTATGAGCTCAGATCCCACACTCCTCTCTTCACCATCCCCTCCCTTCCCTCTCTTTTTTTTAACCACTGGTGCCATTTTCATTTTATATCACGTGACACATAGAACATTCTGGAAAGAGATGAATCTCATTCACCTTAGCGTTCATTGCCTGTGCAAACACTCCATCTCTTTATTGATTACTCCAGCGACTGTATCTTTTTCTGAACTCCGCGTGTCACACTTAGTTGTCATATTAACTGCTACAATTCCAGTTGTTATCATAACCACTACTTTTACAAACGCTTATTAAAGTAAGCTTTTTCTGTTTCATGAACTAATCAGTTTAATTTCTCCCCCCCCCCCTCCCCCCCCTCCCCCGCACCTCCAATGTGTTCTAATTAAATCTACTGCTACATGCAGTGAGAGACTTTACTCAAGCAACAAGATCGACTGATGTATTCATGATTTTACTGTGAGCGAGTACATGCCCGCGTGCATCCGCGTGCCGTCTTCACAACGATGGTTGGTTGCAGTGTACCGCTGCTGTCTTTGCGAATATCGTGTCGAGGGCCCTTTCTCTTCCATGACGCCACTCACACATACAATTGTCCAAAACCTACGAGAACTTTCTATGTGTAGCCGTCCACGTGATTACATTTGCAGAGATAAATTAAATGTGCTTATTGTCAAATTATGTTAAGACAAGTGCATTGGTCTGTCAAATATATGTGACCTCGCCCTCCTCCTCTTTCCCCCGCCTCTTTCTCCTCTCCCCCTTCATGATCATCATAACCATCATCATTCACATTTACTTCTGTTTCTGTTTTTCAACGCTCTCAGGCCCCTCTGGTTCCAGACTTCATGCATATTTATCGAATATTGATTATATAATAAATGTATGGCAACATTATATACCAACAATACTTTTGCGGCTTGAAAAAATATTTGATACTTTACGAAGTTTTACACGTTAGCAGTAATATCAACAATTCACTTTTTAGCTGTGAGACATTCCTATAATAAGATAATGTATCTAAACCCTCATGAATCATTCCTGACAATTCTTTCGGAATTCAACAAACATCTAGACAAACAAGGTGTGTTTAGCTATAGCCATGAGAATATAACTAGCAGAAGCCGCTTTGGTCGATCAGTAGTGGAGTCTGCAAATTCGACTTGTCTCTTACATCATAATCGATTAACCCATTTTCCTACAATTTGCACGGTGATTATGTTTTCTTCGCAAGAATTGTGTACTTCAAGCGGCGCGTTATTACATTTCAGACACACCGACTTCGATTGCTGGGGGAAAAAAACTGGGGAAAGGGGGGGGGGGTGGTGTTATTCATGCCTATGGATGCATCTCTCTCTCTCTCTCTCTCTCTCTCTCTCTCTCTCTCTCTCTCTCTCTCTCTCTCTCTCTCTCTCTCTCTCTCTCTCTCTCTCTCTCTCTCTCTCTCTCTCTCTCTCTCTCTCTCTCTCTCTCTCTCGGCTTCGTGTGTAAGTGTTTGCTACGTCTGCGTTGTATATGTTTCACGTATGTATGTGTATGCATGTTTGAAGTAACGCATTTGACATCCATGCTTTTTATTTTTACTTAAAATATTTACTAATTGTACTATGTTGTTTGATATGTGAACATAACAGGTTAATTAAATAAAGTACTACTTTCGTGTGACAGATAAGTGTTTATGAAAGAGGCGAATGTAAGACAGCCCGGCGTGACCACTCTGTCGTCCTTTTGGAAATAAAGTTTGTCGTTTTGTCCCCTTCTGCGTGTCTGGTTCCCTGTTGTTCTGATATCAGACTAAACTCTACTTTAGCGTCACACTCTCATTCTCATCCTCTCTGTTTACTGTCTCAGTCTCACCGCCCGGCTAATCCAGAATGCAGCGAATGCCTTTTGCAATAGGACACAAGCGTTGCGTGTGCAACTACTGATCTGTTTTTAACTGCTCCACAACTTACGATGAACTACATTTCTAGTCTAATGGATGCCTTATGCATTTATTGCTTAAATATGCTATTGACTTTACCGAGACTGCAGTCTGTGTCAGTTTTAGTGACAAGGGACTGTGATGAACATTCTGTGTGACACAGAAACGGGGCGACTATGTTTAACATGAAGTTGCCATTACGATTACTTTCTTATTTTTCTTAGCGTTCACCGGCTCTCAACTCAAGTGGACGACTCTGGTTATTCCTCCACCTCTGGACTTAAGTCTTGTTTCAGAATCTGAGTGCCGCGTGCACATCCGTTTAACACATCTGGCTTATATGCATGTAGACTGCTGGTTGCATACCTCTCAGGCAGATGCACTCCAACTTCAAAAGCACCTCCCAATTATTCGACTCTTACGATTACATGCCTTTAGGGAGGCAGTGGGTCTGGGTCTATTATTGTTTTCTCCCACACTGGGGCCTTGGAACCCACATTGGGGTCTTGTAACCCAAACTGGGGCCTTGGAACCCACACTGGGGACTTGGAACCCACACGTGGAGATACTACCTGATAATCTGGGCTTTGGATAAAATAACAGGGGCAGTTACTCGTTAGAAGGGACTACTTCATTAACAGGGTTGTCTGCCTAAATGAACAGTGTGGTGAACTGCTACTGACCTGACACCTAGAAGTACCAGATTCTGGTTTGTCTACCACGAAGCACAACGTTATTTTGTTCAATGGCATTTAAAAAAAAAAAAAAAACTACACACTGCACCCCACCCTCACCGGTACAAGAAAATATGTTCACAGACAGCTATATCCCTAGTGAGGTTAAAGAGTTTAAAATATAATTATAATTATTCACTACCTGAAACCTACTCTGAAATCATACAATTATAACGGCTTTTAAAATAGAAGATAATTCTAGAATGTCGAGCGTTTCGATCCTTGACTTGCTTGCGTTCCTCCATCGACCAACTAACTGTGTTGCTTGCGTTCCTCCATCGACCAACTAACTGTGTTGACAAGGAACTAACAAGAGAGGTAATTGCGGTAGGAATATCGAACAGTATAGAACAGTGGAAGAGTTGTCTACCTTTACACAGATAAATTGTGATAAAATTATATTCTACTTATTTCTGGCATCAGTTATTATCTCTAAGGCGGGGTTTAATGCCTCGGCGGCTGAGTGGTGCTCTTACAATGTTTAGTGAGGTGTTCTTATTTATGACTATGTCGAGATATGTGTTTATTTGTGCAATAATTCCTTTCCTGCGTTGGTCAAGGTTGCACCAGCATACAGTGGCTGTGACCCAATTATAAATCGAATCTACCAATAATAATTACCGGGTCCCAATGTTCTCTCATTCTTTCAAAGCCCACCCTACCTGTTGCCGGGGGCCTTAATATAACACAACCTATGGGTTGAACGGGATCTTTGAGATATAACTCCGGGTGATCCTCATCTGAATGGTGGTACGTTGTGTCACCGGGTGTTAATCGCTCGGTGTGATGTCGTGGTGGGCTCGAACATCAGTCACTATATTTTTTTTATCTCTAAAGTCAAAAGGGATCTTTGACCTTTACCATGATGGTCTGCCATCCTGATTGAGATTGTGTAATATTAGGGTGTTGAAAGGGATTCACGTGTTAGTTGTGAGATACAGTTTAATAGTTATTGTCTAGGTGACAGTCCTAGGATATATTGTCACTGCTTCTAATAGTGTAAAAGGTAAAGTCAGGAGATGTGAGCCAGCGTCATTGCACACGGTTATAAATCTTAAGTGTTCTGCCACAATTCAGACCGCTGATAAGAAACGGCCCGCCTATGTAACCGTCCGCAAGCAACTCCGTAGCTACAGCGACGTTTCTCCATCCACCCCAGAGTGTTAACTCTGGTACCCCTTACCTCGGTTTCGAACACCGGCCGTGTGCTGCAGCGAGTCGCAGCTGGATTTGAAAGCGAGTCTCCTATCGACTGCGCTATCGCGGCCCCCTTCTAATAGGTTATAGGTACATGGGTGTCTGAGCGTATACAGTGTCTGTTTTTCTTTTTCCCTACATGTGTGCGTGTTTGTATGCGTGTGTGTCTGCCTGTCATACTATGATGAGTAATTATAAAAGTAATACAAATAATAATAACAATACACTTAAACAAGTGGCGTGGAACCACTGTGGTGAAGCAGCTAGGGCACTCATCTGTGGTTCCGAAAGTGGTATTTTGAAATCAGCATGTACTCGGATTTTTTGTCATACATTAACATGGCTACCAGGTCGACCCAGCTTTAAATAGGCAAAGTTTTGTGAAGTAGAAGCGGCCGGCGCTCCATTTCAAGGATCCTTTACTTACCCCCCCCCCCCTCCCCCCCTTCAACCCACCCTAAAAACGTGTTATTGTGTTGGCAACCAACCCCTTCCGAGTCGCCTACACAGAGACTGTCGAACCAGGCGACACCATAATAGGGCGGCATAATCAGCGAAATCAAAATAATATTTGAACAGTTTAGGGGCGGCATTTCGAAGACTTGCATCATACTGTGAAAATCTACCGCACGGCCCCGCGCCCTATCTCCGTGATTTCTTTGTGTCGGTACTCCTGGTCTGACACGACAATATATAATCCCTGCCCCCTCACTAATCCATTAACATAAACAGAGTACTATGTTTTGACTGAGTTGCAAATATACTTACTATGTTCTGACAGAGTTACAAATATACTTACTATGTTTTCACTGAGTTGCAAATATACTTACTATGTTCTGACAATTGCAAATATACTTACTATGTTTTCACTGAGTTGCAAATATACTTACTATGTTCTGACAGAGTTGCAAATATACTTACTATGTTCTGACAGAGTTGCAAATATACTTACTACGTTCTGACAATTGCAAATATACTTACTGTTTTCACTGAGTTGCAAATATACTTACTATGTTCTGACAGAGTTACAAATATATTTACTATGTTTGACTGAGTTGCAAATATACTTACTATGTTCTGACAGTTGCAAATATTCTTACTATGTTCTGACAGTTGTAAATATACTTACTATGTTCTGACAAAGTTGCAAATATACTCACGATGTTTTTACAGTTACAAATATACTTACTATGTTTTGACAGAAATACAAATGCACTCACTTTGTTTTGACAGAGTTACAAATATACTTACGATGTTTTGACAGAGTTCCAAATATACTCACGATGTTCTGACAGAGTTACAAACATACTCACGATGTTTTGACAGAGTTACAAAAATACTCACGATGTTTTGATTATCCTAATCTTCTCTATCCGCCCTGGAGCCCTGCGGTTTTTCAGCAGACTTCTGAACACCAACGACTTTTTACTCCCATCTTTGGCTTTGGCAACCAAGATCACAGTATCCATTGGCAACACTGGACATTTGTTGGATGGCTGTCTGGTTTGTATAACTGGCGTGGGAGACGACGGACAGGAGCTGTTGTCAGTCTGTGTGTCCAGGGTATCTGTGTCACTCTCCGTCTCATCCTTAAACGGGAAAGGGCACAGCAGGCTGTCTGTCACCACCATGCTGGTAGCGTAGCCTGTAGCTTCAGTAAAGCTAAAGCCTGGATGTCCAGTCGCCAAGCCCACCTGGAAAGGGTAATAGCCCGTCTGGAACGAATCCAGATGTTGCTTAAAATTCACAATGACTATTTTTCCGGAAATGCTGCTGCTTTTTCTCGTTGGCTTCAAAATTGTGAAAAGTTCCGGTTTTGAAATGAACCGGATTATTTTGTCAATGAAAACGCAGTGAAAGGATGGCCAGTGCACTACACAAGAATTTACAACAGTATTGAAAAACAAATACGTAGCGCGGATTTTTCCGAGAAAGTTTTTGCTTTTTCCGGAGAATAACTTCTTCAGTTAATATAGAGAGTTGTTCATGCTTCTCGATTGAGTAGAACAAGTTGTGTCTGATATTGTAAGTGCTCAACTGATTGGCAACTAAAGATAAAGGGAAATAATCGCACAGATTTGGCGCGAAGCTTAAGCTTTGTGCAAAAGTGACCTTGCCTGCCCTTATAAGTCCTTGGAATTGTCTGTCACTATAGAACAGCGAATTTCACTTCATATTGACCTGAAAATAAATGAGAGATGCAATAGATTTTAGTCAAAATTTCATTCAATTTAACAACGTTCACTTCCACATGAGTCAGTGTCAATGAAACTCTTTACAAAGCATTTAGTTACTCAACCAAAGAAAGAATGCCACAGAATATAATGACACATTGCAACGAGTACGTCACCTTTTCTAAAGACACTTGGCAGTTTTCGCACACTTCGGCAAAACCGCAACCGATTGCGGAGGCGGCACCGTTGCCGGTCAGGGGCTATTTTCACACATACCGTCACTGGTCTGAGTGGTCTGGAAGCATGGCAACCGCCTCGAGTGCAGGAGGTCCCGAGTTCAAGCCCCGGTGAAGGCTAGGATTTTTCACGTGGTCTTCTAGTGATTTTCTCTGGTCTCTGTGTAGTGAAATCGGACGCCCGTGTGTATTTTTACACGTAGATTTCAGAATCCTCGCCGGTGCCACAGAGTGTGCACTGCGCTGAGATTCTTCGGACTCAGGCTTGAGTCAGAAATAAAACAGAGCACTTATAAGTTACTACCCTTGTGTCATGATGTTGATCTGTCACCTAAAACCTAAAAACTAAAAACCCAAATACATGCCTTCAAACCCAGGGCCTATGCCATTGCAATTTACGATCTGTCAAGATCAGCATCGGCTACATTTGACGGTGTCGGCTGCCGGAGCGGTCACTCTGCTGGACAGGCCTCTGTGTGAAAGCTTACATTTGATTACGTTGCATCCGGTGCAGAGTCTCAGTCACAGATTCCGGTTTTGCCGTAGGTGTGAAAACGTCAATGCAGTGATTACTAGCACCGTGTTTTTTTTTTTCTTTAAAAAAAAATAAAAAATCTCTGTATAAAGTTATTTTTCTAATCGGGTTCAGTTTATCGATTAGTGTCTTATTGTATAATATTACATAGATTATGTATTAATTATAACAAATTCCAGAAAAAGAGATGTACCTGTAAAACGTATAATTAAATTTGTAATCCAAATTCGAACTGCCCGCTGCTCCTCAAGGCGTTATAATTCTAAATTCATCATCTCAGTACATACCTGAACTTAACAGTTCTATTATTATGTATTTTTCTCAATGAGAGGTAAGTCCAACCGGGCAGAATATGCGTAAGTAAACGTTACAACCGGATGACTTTCACCCTCAGTTTATACAGCCGACCGGTAGATAAATATGTGTGGCAAGCATTTCAGGGTATCCACGGGCCCGGACATCCTCGTCAGGAATGTTTGTTGTTCAGGCAATGACATGGGCGTCGGAACTTGAGGGCTCAGTCGCACTGAGAACTTCTGCCCCCCCCCCCCCCCACTCCTCATGGGTAGAAAAGGTAAGTAAAATAAAGGACCATTTTCCACGCCTTTGGGTGAATTTAGGAATATAAGGCTAGAAATTTAGTTTTATCCTATAGGCACTTGTTAGGTGATGTCGTCAGCATGACCCCGGCCCACTCAAGGCTGGGTCGACTTGAGAGTCAAGGTCATTTTTGAAAATAGTCTGGCTCCGTCAGGACGCAAACCCACGACCCTCCGATCCGCAGGCGGGCGGGGTCGAAAATGTGCACGGAGCTAAATGCCATGACCGCTTCATTTATTCATCATCTTTAGAAGTTCTCTTCTTTTAAAGTATTTTTTAAATATATATATTTCATATTATTTCTAATAGAATATTTAGTTGCCATGATGAATATGATAATTATTATTAATAATATTATTATTATCATCATTATCATCATCATCATTTTTATTATTCTCCGAGCAGGTTCGAGGGCCCCATTGAGGAGAAAACAATAATAAACCCACCTGCTCCCCAGCAAGCATGTCTTAAGAGTCAACAAAATAGGGCTTTCTTCATCAAAGTCAGAGTACATATGCCTGAGGGGCAATGAACTAAAAATATGCATACAGATAAATCAGACCTTGAAACAGATGTACAGGCCACACTACGGTTCTGAAACAAGACTAAAATCCAGAGGTGGACGAAAAACCAGAACTTTCCGACCGGGGTTTACAGCCGGTAAATGCGAAAAAGAACATTAGTTTTATTTTTCTTAAGTGTCTTAAGCACCCCCCCCCCCCCTCTCTCCCCCATTCCCCCTTCTCAGAAAGTTATTAGGGACTGGACCTCCACACCAAGGATTTATTTGTGACGACGCCCCCAGCGTGTTTGTTTGTTTTTATGTATAACATGCCTTTGTAGTAATCAATGCATTTTTTTCTGGGGAATGCAATTGTAAGCAATATCGGAACCTTTCTCGAGGCATCACTTTTCCAGTGCTACTATGACAGATATGTTGTGGTAAATACCGGCACATTTTTAGACACATTTTGATGAGTGACGACAACTTTTTTATCCAAGAACATAAAGTCTTGGTAGTGGTACTTCTAGTAGTAGTAGTAGTAGTAGTAGTAGTAGTAGTAGTAGTAGCAGCAGCAGCAGCAGCAGCAGCAGCAGCAGCAGCAGTAGTAGTAGTAGTAGTAGTAGTAGTAGTAGTAGTAGTAGTAGTAGTAGTAGTAGTAGTAGTAGTAGTAGTAGTAGAAGAAGTAGTAGTAGTAGTAGTAGTAGTAGTAGTAGTAGTAGTAGTAGTAGTAGTAGTAGTAGTAGTAGTAGTAGTAGTATTAGTAGTATAGTAGTAGTAGTAGTAGTAGTAGTAGTAGTAGTAGTAGTAGTAGTAGTAGTAGTAGTAGTAGTAGTAGTAGTAGTAGTAGTAGTAGTAGTAGTAGTAGTAGTAGTAGAAGTAGTAGTAGCCGCAGTAGCAGTAGCAGTAGTAGTAGTAGTAGTAGTAATAGTAGTAGTAGTAGCAGTAGCAGTAGTAGTAGTAGTAGTAGTAGTAGTAGTAGTAGTAGTAGTAGTAGTAGTAGTAGTAGTAGTAGTAGTAGTAGTAGTAGTAGTAGTAGTAGTAGTAGTAGTAGTAGTAGTAGTAGTAGTAGTAAAAGTAGTAGTAGCAGCAGTAGTAGCAGCAGTAGTAGTAGTAGTAGTAGTAGTAGTAGTAGTAGTAGTAGTAGTAGTAGTAGTAGTAGTAGTAGTAGTAGTAGTAGTAGTAGTAGTAGTAGTAGTAGTAGCCACAGCAGCTGTAGCAGAAGTGTGAGTGGTGGTGGTAGTGGTGATGGAGGAAGAAGAGGAAGAAGACGAAGAAGAAGAAGAAGAAGAAGAAGAAGAAGAAGAAGAAGAAGAAGAAGAAGAAGAAGAAGAAGAAGAAGAAGAAGAAGAAGAAGAAGAAGAAGAAGAAGAAGAAGAAGAAGAGAAGAAGAAGAAGAAGAAGAAGAAGAAGAAGAAGAAGAAGAAGAAGGAGGGGGGGGGGGAGAAAGAGTAATACGATGAGTGGGAGTTTGAAGAAAGGGAATGAGAGAAGTGTGAGAAAAATGAGATGCGGAGATAAAAATAAAAGACAACATCAAGTAAAGAGACAACAAAAACCCCAAAACAGGCCAGACCAATATGTTAACTTTCACTCCGTGAGTTTGCATTAAGTGTTTTCCAAAATGGAAACAGGATATGTCATCAAAATGTGTGAACTTTGGCCCCGATAAAAAGGAAGCTTGTGGCAATAGAGACAATGTAATGACATGCTTGTGGTTATTTGTTATTTTCAGGTATTCACGGCTGGCTGGAGAAGACACCTGTCGCAAATCTGTAAATGATGAACTCTGTAAATATTTCAAAAAACCAGACACCTCGTCCAGTTTGTAAGGGTTTTGTTTCAATTGATTTGAAAAAGATATATAAAGCTATTTAGCTGAAAAGCTGTATACATCCTATTTTATTTACTGGTGTGAGTCGTGTGCAGTTGGTAAATTAGTGAAAACTTATTTACAGGCTGCGGAGATGTGGTTTTATAAACAAATGAATAAAATACAATGGACAGATAAAAAAAAAAAAAGTAAAGAAGTCTTAAAAGAAACTGACTCACGAAGAGAACTGATTATCCAAATCAGAAAGAGACAATCTGTAGTCTTTTTTCATGTGATGAGAAGGAGAAAACAGGAGTACATCGTGACGGTGGGAAAGTTGGAGGGAAGGAGAGGTAGAGTGAGACCAAGAGAACAGATGATGGTCAGTTTGATATCATAGCATTAAAGATCATAAACGTCAGGTAGAGCTTCAAATAACGAAACATTGCATCTCACAAAGGGATGACAAGATATTATTACTGAAAAAAAAAAAAAAAAACTATCAAGAAACTCACAAACTAATTTATGTAGCAATAAAGACACACATTGTTCAAGGAATCAATTACATACGTAAAGGTAAAGTCGGGAGGTGTGAACCAGCGTCATTGCACACGGTCATAAACCATAAGTGTTCTGCCACCAACACGGACAGCTTATAAGAAACTGTCCGCCTGTGTCGCCGTCCGCACGCAACTCCGTAGCTACAGCGACGTTCCTTCGTTTACCCCAATGTTAACTCTGGTACCCATTACCTAGAGGCTGGATGAACCTCGGAAACAGCCCGGTTTCGAACACCGGCCGTGGGATGCAGCGAGTCGCAGCTGGATTTGAAAGCGAATCTCCTATCGACTGCGCTAACGCAGTGTTGCCTTTTAATCATCATAGCTATCCTTCTTCTATTCTGGATCGTTAAATTTTATAAACATACCCACACACATATACCATGTTGAGTCTGACAACTGTTATTTCCACCTGTCACTTGAGAGACTCAAACATAGGACACCCAACAACTGCTTTCTTCATTTTAAAGACTTCCATGCTTCACATAGAGATGATACTAGAGTACACACTGCGGTGTCTTGTGACAGGACTTAACATAGATCTTGTCATAGTGAATTAATATACACCCGAAGACCGCCATATGCTTTTGCCAAAATACCTGCAATTACTGCCTATATTACTAGTTTTGATGTGTAGGTAGTGGGGTCTGTGAACCTGGGGTTTTAGGGCCGCATGGCTAGTTCTGTCGCTCCAGACTGTGTAGATTAGGATTTCAATTTTGAGCCCAACAGAAACAAATCCCCAACCTTACTTTACAAGACTGTGTCAAACTCAAAAGTCGTGAAAGTGTACCAAATGTAATATATTCCCAAAAGCGACCCGAACCCGGATCTTTACGTTCACTGTAGACGAAGCATCTGATCTTCAGCAACTGAAGACTGTTCATTTCTTTCCGGGTTCACATTCGATCTCGGCCTCGCTTCAGATACGTTTTATTTTCGTTCTTCGAAGAGTTACCGGGACCCAAGAAGAAGCTAAGAGTAATAACATTATAGTATACCGTTCTAATGTAGAGCTTTGGGAGGGAACTAGACAAGTCCTAGTGGATCAAGAGATGAAGAAAAGACGCTGGCGTTGAATAGGACACTCGTTGAGAAAATATGTGAGAAACAGAAGAACGCATGGTTTGGCTATCTTATTAGAGTGCAACCAGAAAAAAACTACCAACAGACGCTGCACGTTTAAAATCTGATGATAGAGTAATAAGTCGTCCCAGGAGAAAATGGACTGTTGACATTAACAACCGAACCTTTACATCGACGATGAATGACAATAGCTATTGCTAGCCATCAATCGATGGATCGCAAAATATTCCTTCCCCTGATGTTTAACGTCAAAACTGGAAATGATGATGATGTTTAACGTCAAAACTGGAAATGATGATGATGATGATGTAAGGAGTCGGTTTGATCGAATCAATTTAAAGAGTGACGGTTAATCAAAGTTTTACTGTAGATGAATTTAAGAATAAGTGTGTGGGCGCTCATGTATCTGTGCGTTCGTGTGTATTTGTGTGTGTGAGTGTGTGAGTGTGCGCGGGGGGGGGGGAGGAGGAGGTGTTGTACATATAATTGTGTGTGTGCGTGCACGCGCACGTGCTGTGAGTGTGTGTGATTGTGTGTAAGGGCTGGCGTGCGGCTTACAGATCGGCAACCAAGCAGCAACAGGGCACCAGCACAGCGACCAGCACGAGGCAAGCCAAGCACCAGCAACAGTCAGCTAGTACCCGTCAATATCATCGCAAAGAGATCTGGATCACACCAGAACCCAAAAACTACAATCACCGCAGCACAGCAAGGAAGCAAACAACCATAATATCAGGTGTGATTACACACCACAAATAAAAGGAAACCATATAAGACAGCTAAGGACCCTTCTTCGATATAGCAGGCCTCCGGGCGGCTGAAAGAGGATCAAATTTGAAATTTTTGTTGGACGAATTGGAATTGGAAGGGCTGGCGTAAAATTAGACTAAAGGTTTGAGTGAAAGATTCTCCAACGGGAAACTAACGCTACTATTTTGCTGATTCACATTGTTGTCAAGATTATCTACCTTTATCTGGAGTTACCTTAGAAATGTTAGAAATGTCCGTTCCGCTAATGTTGTTGTTGTTAGTGCTGTTGCTGTTGCTTGTGCTGCTTTTGTTGTCACTATTGATGCGAATTCCCCCCCAGCTATTTTACTTTTAAAAGGCGGTGAGGTCTAGGTTCCGAATGGTTCATAATATTTTTACACATTTCATTGAACTTGCTTGTGTCGTACTCTAATCACAAATTATAAGCATCCAAATCATAATCTTTGTCGTCCCTCCCGGTTACGCTCTATAGGCCAACCCCCCCCCCCCCTTCCTTAGACACTCAGTGTAGGCTGTTGGCGTCCAACCCGTCCCTTTTTTTTCCCCTACCTGCGCGTTGGAAGTATATAGGCTGACCGTCGTTTCATTGAACGAAGTTTTTTCGCCAGGGACACTAGATGAGTATCGTTTATTCTATACATTAGAGTCCTATGTAGTCACTTCATAGTTAGAGCCTATTTGTGTATGTGTACTGTGTTGTCCTTTATGTGCTGATGAAGGTTAATCGCCGCAACGTCCTTTGTTTGATAATTGTGATCGATTTTGTAAAGCTAACATAAACTAATTGTTGTTTCTTACCAACTTTTTCTCTTCCCTATAATTTTCTACTCCTTATAAAAACTCTTGTGAGATACAATTTTTTGTTAATTTGAAGCCCTACACTGGCTGTTGCCGGGGGCCACAATATAGCCTAACGGTTGAACGCGGTTTCAGGGACCTCTCCATGGGTGATCCGCATGGTGGCACTTTATCGCTCTGCATAATGTCCAGGTAGGGGTAAAAAGTTATCTCACCCTAGCATCCATTGTATTTCAACTTATTACGTCAGTCAGCTTGTAAATGTTTTATCTTTAAGCATCAATTGGGACTTCAAAAGAAACATATTGAATTAAGAATTCAGAATTACAGTAACTCATGGATGGGTTCTAAAGAGGTTCAAGCAACAGTGCTACGAAACTGAACATAATGCTGTAGTTAGTTCGTTAGCCAGTAGAGATAACCGTTTAGGATAAAACGTCCATATATCCTTTTCCATCAATCAGTACCATCAACCCAAAGTTAGCTGCTTATCCTTTAGACCTATATCTTATAGACCAATCGGCACAAGATGGGTGATGTAGTCAGCATCACGTCGACCGCCTTTACTTCCTGGGACTGCACCTGGTACCCACTCAAGGCTGGGTCCACCTGGGAGCCAAGGTCATTTTTTAAAAATGTCCTGCTTCACCAGGGAGCGAAACACGACCTTCCGATCCACGGCGAGCGTCTAGCAGCTCCGCCACGCGACTCCCTTGGTTAAGTGCTTAATAAAAATAATAATAATAATAATAAGCCTTTAACTAGAAAGTTACTTTGACCAGAATGATGGTTTTATTCCATAGTTGCGCTGCTTTGTAGGACTCGACCAATCTGCTTCTAGAGATTTGGGCAGGGTCTATTTCCCGAAAAAAAACCCATCTTTTTGTGGTACGTTCAAGTAAGTAGGCCAAGGTGAAAAGTGCATGGCAATCGCCGGTTTCTGGGTCAGCTCTGACGTCTACACTGGTCTCGCCTCACAGATAAAGGTTCGGTGACTTCTGAACCACCCGGACTTCGCCATGGTTGAATAGATCTAGCTACCACCCAGTAAACAACCCAGGGGTAGCGTCATTCGACCATGTTGGTGGGATCTAACGCCTTCTCTAATACAAATAGAGAAGGCCGTGGTGGGATCATACAGCCATGTGCAGGCTCAAATATGGTAACTGCCGTTTGCGCGACGTATAAACACTAAATGAATGTTTTATAGTAAGGACCTGTAATATAAATAATTTACATTACGTACAATGGCTTTACGTCATTTAAAGACTTTTAGCTGGCATACCAATACAAGTAAATTAACCTTTTAACCTTCTGCTCCTTCACGGTCGGGTCAACACGCGCTTAGCTAAAAATAAGCCATTTAGTTATTTTTAGATTTGGGGTGGCTATTGAGGCAGTTATTTTTAGATGAGAGAAAAATAGAATTCGGCGGAGGGTAATGGATTAGATTAAATTTTGAGCCATCACATGAATTAAACACCATTAAATAGGTCAAAATCACCGACACCAATCTTTCTGTCCCTTTCATAGGCTCCCAGTGTAGAGACATGGATTCAATAGAACATGTCAAAATAAATGTATGAGAGAGGTGAAAAAAAGTGGTGTGGAATTTTTAGGAATATTTAATGGAGGCTGTTGAGAAGAAAATATGAGAGATTGAGACGGGGAAAAAAATGGGAGGTTAGGGGGGGGGGCGGAGGTATGAGAAGTGGAATTTTGAGAACTGAATAATGAAGGCTGTTTCTGATTATGATAAGAGGTGAGAACAGGGAAGAGAGGAGCGAGAGAGAAGAAGAGAGGAATCTAGTAATCTCTTAGTTTTAACTTCATAGCAAGCGGGTCACCCAATAATTGCTTCGCTCCTGTGCCAACGAAAAACACACAGGATGTTTATCACAGTCCCTTGTGAAAAGATTTGCAGACTGCTGTCTCAGCATATGCGCTAACATACACACGCATTAAAAGCATACCGTAGCCATCCGAAGTGCTTACACAAACAGTCTGACATTATAAATGCAGTTATCATTGATGGTAGCCGAAGTTACCAACAGATCATCGGTTGCACAGGGGATCAATTTTAATCACATAATGGCACACTAATATTGTGACAGCAAGCATCGCGCTATTTTCTGAATCGACAATTCACACCAGTACGTTGGTCACAGTCGAAAAACATTCCAAATGAAATTCGCAGCTCATAGTGTCACGTCATGCACTCAACTTAAAAGTTAAGCGACGAACCTATATCCTTTTTGTCTACAAATGGAGCAAAAATGCAACGGCCACCGTCCGGCAGAAGCAAAAAAATTTGCCACGGCTCAAATCTGTGACCGTGCCTAAAGTCCATTTTGACCGGAAGTCGGAGAGAGAAATAAAGAAAGCGGGGGGGGGGGGGGTTAAGAGCCCGAGGGGGGGGGGGGGGGGTGTGACGTAGAATAATTAGGCCATATTTAAAGCGTATTACTCAGTAAAACAATACAGAAAAGTTTAAGGCAAAGAAGAAAATGGTAGACAGCGGGGTTTTATCCCACATGGCTTATTCTCTCTTAGTAGAGCGGTAAGCCGCCTACCAAGATCGTCGCACAGAGAAGAACATCCGTATCTCCGGCGACGATCCCTGTGGATTTCTGTATAAATTGCACTCGTGAACTTAATGGCGCCGCCGTCAAACGAACACACAACCGACAGAGCGCGAGGCAAACGGCTTGACCACCTTGTCACAAAGGACCCCCGGGATAACAAGAGATGGACAAGGAGCTGCAGGGTCTTTGCAGAACGTCACTCCCATCCCGATCTGCCTGAAAAAATCTCAATCTCTCGCCAGCTCTGTCACCTCGTGCACGTTTCTACCCAAACTGTCCTTCAAATGATGTGCCCATCTTTGTGTTGGTCGGACCCTGCCCCTCCTTCCTGGTACCATGCCTCCTGCTGGTTAAAAAAAAATCCGATATGGATCTTGATATGTCCAAAATATTTCAGCTTCCGAGACAAGTTGCTGTTTATTACCCAACCTTCCTTGACGTTCAGATATTTTTTTTTATGTCAGTATTTCTTCTCTTTTTTTGTCAACAACAACAACAAAGTAAGTATACAGTTATGGGATTTGTGCTTGCGGCATAGGATCTGGGTATACTTGTTAGACTGGTCAGCACTGAAATCATGATGTGGTCATCATAATACCGGTCGCTTTGACCTAACCTTCCATGACAGTACTTGATGCACATTTTAAGCTGATGTTGAAAAAAAAAGGGGGATATGACGGGTGGAGATTAATTAAAGAGTAGCTCAACTCCGGGGGTGGCATGTATGTGATACACTCCGTGGAAGGCGTAACACGTAGATAATGGCATGAACCGCAATCTTCAAAAATTCTTTGACTAGAATATGTCACTTTTAATTAAAAACAGAAAAGATCGCATTATCAAAACACAGAACGATCATTAGGGAGCCGCTGTGACGTACGGCTTGTCTGAATCGATTTTTTTGTTTCTACAAACATGATCTTGTTTGTCATGTCGACCATGCCTAAAATAGGGTCTAGGTAGAGTCCAATGAAGTAAAGGTGAATGACGTGATGCTTACCACATCTCCCAAATGAGTGCAGGTTGGTCTAAAGAAATACTTTGTATTTAAGCTGTCAGTTAATGGGAAATTCTAAATTACATGTGTGTGTGTTGTCCATCACGATGATGATGACCACTCTTTTTCATAAAGTATGAGTAAAAAAGATGACTGATGAGGCCGATTCTGGCCCGAAAAGTTCTTGGACAGTGAGGACAGGAAATGAGGGTTGTGCCAGGGAGTCGCCTTTCTGTCCATCCTTTTCCTAATCAGTCTTGCAGTACTGTTTGCTTCACATGTAGCTGCGCCCTTGTGTAGACCTGCCCGCCATGCATTTCGGTCTTGAGAGGCAGCCTCCAAATTCGTGTCCTTCATCCCAAATGCTTTGAGTGAAGACTTCAATTAAATACAAACAGAGTAAACCAGGTGGGTTTTCCACATACATAGAATGCCTTGAAGAAACATCAGAAAAACTCGACAACAGTACAATGTTTTCATTGTCAAGGCGACAAGAAGAGCAAGAAACAGAACCACATATCTCTTTCCACAGCCGAAGCAACATAGGAAGAAGTAAAGAAGAAGTCGATTTATTAAAAGCTACCTGCAACCTTAGTCGGATTAGACCTTTAATATTAAAGATTCGATTAAAAGTTAGTTGCGTATCCTTTACAGGACGTTGCAGAACCAACCTCAGCAGCCCCTGGCTGTTGTAGGTTTTCTCTAGGTAAATTCACGTCCAGTAGTTTGCTATTGCTTTTTGGACGGTCGGCCCCACTGTCGAAACTAACGCAAGGCGCATGGCCCGCAGCTGGGATCGAACCCGGCACCCCGGCATTACGAAGCGTTCGCTTCGACTTAGCCACAGAGCCGACATTCGATTAAAGACTAGAAGTTAGGTTCTTCCTTCCTTTATGTCACATGAAGTTGAATTAGGGATAGCGGTTACCAGCTAGAGACAAGAATCGTTTAGTTGCGTGTTTTGTACAGATGCAGAACCAACCATCAGCATTTTATGACTGTCATTGGTTTTACTCAAAACTACCAAAGCAGACGCTACACATGAAAAGATCTGAAGTGAAACCAAGAGGCCGCCCTAGGAGGATATGGACTGATGACATTAAAGAGCTTCTACTTGGACACGGAATGACGATAGCCATTGCTGCCAATCAAGCTATGGATCGCAAACTGTTCCTACCCACAACAGCAGCAGTGGAAACTGATGATAATGATGACGATGAATGGTTTGACTTGGCAATGTTATGTCCAATTATTGGCTATAAAACCCTCAACAGGCAGCTCTGGATGCTACAGTCGAAACCAATGCAAGGCGGTCCGCTGCCTAATCGCGTGCAGCTGGGATAGAACCAAGCATTCTGGAATTACTCACCTCGCTTACAATGCCTGTGTCACAAATCCGACACAGACTGAGTCAGCTCTAAAATCTACTGGGCTTTCATGTGGAAGGTTCGGGTTCGATCACAACCCGCTGGGTTGGAGTGGGGTTCTGTCGGGGGCAAAAATAAAACTCTAACCTGCACAGTCCGTAGCACAAGCTAGGCTGCCCTAAACCCTTAGTCTCAAAGATTTTGGCACCCGACGGTTACGTAAGAGGTGGTCCGGTCTAGATTGGAAATACGGCCAATAACTCATGTAGCGGCAATATGATTCTTGCAAAGCCAGTGTGCCAACGTACGCGTAAATTTTAGTTTTGTAAATTTTTTGTTTTTTAGTTTAGTTTTAGCTGGGTCGCTAAACAATTTCCGGTTCTTAATAAGTTAGTCTCCCCACCGAACGCAGGTCAACTCCATTGATAAGTTTATGGGACTAGTCTACCGTGGTCGAGGTTATGGGTGTCGCGGTCTCTTGTTGTCTTGCATTTACGTTTCTTTTCCGAGAAAGAGACGGCCTGTGACATAGGTTTCGTCACTTTCTAAGGGGGCTGTGTGTTAGACCCAGTATTCAACTGTAGTGTTTATAGTGTTAAAAGCTCTGGCATGGTGAAATATGCAATACGCGATATCAGCGTAAATGCAGAATAACCCAGTGACCTTTTTTGACAGTCGGATCGCTCGAGGCCGACCTATCAGTAATGAGGTAGGCTGAAGGTCGACCAATCAGAAGCGAGCTAGTGTGTACCGGTATGTAAATGGAGAGACCAACGTATTAATAACACAATTTCCGGTTCTTTTATTTTAGTTTAACCCCCCTCTTGGGATTCCCAGAGTTGCTGGGCAGGTCCCGGGGAAAGTCCGATAGTATCTGGGTGCTAAAGTGTGAAGTGAGCACATACTACCACCCCCCCCCCCCCGATTCTGAACTCTACCTAGAAACTTCTGGCAACTCTCGGAATGCCCGAGTTGGGGTAACTTAAAAGTATACAATTTCCCTTGTTGTGGTCATCGGTGACCAGGTCACCCATTGGTTCGCCCCTAGACGAGTTTGTCGCCGGTTGAGACAGTATTTGAGTCTGTCTGCTTTGATTGCATCAACAGTGCAGGAGTCCCTTTTGTCTATTGGTGGCGTGCAATGCTAAGCCATTGTATATGGCGCACATAACCAAGTCACAATTATAACCTAAAGCTCCGCCTCTAGGGATGCTGGTTAAACGTGCCCCCCCCCCCCCAAACAAAGTACCTACTTATCTGTGAACCTTGTCGTGGTGGGCCACTGCTGTAAAAAGGTTGAGAAACGCTGCACCAAAGCATACGCAACTAACTTCTTGTTCATGCACAGAGGGAAGCAAGATAAACCTGGCGTATTTAATTACCATTAATGATAAACATTGACCGGGATTACGCGTGCTTACATTAGGGAATAGTTAAGGCAAACTGGGACAGCCCACCCTGGCCCCTGTCCTGCGCTTAGTTTTGTGCAGGATGTCAGTTTCCTTGGTGAATGTTCGTCATTTGGTTTGATTGATGTTCGTGTGAAGCGACGACAGCTGAAGTGTGACAAGCTGCTTCTGCAGTTTTGTCAGAGAAGTAGCCGAATGTAGCGTGCAGTGTGCGGTTGAGCCAGGAGCGACAGATGCAGAAAAACGGGGGGGGGGGGGAGGGGGAGGGGCGAGGCGGGGTAGGGGGAGGCTTTAGTGCCTTATAGTATTCGACGGGATAAAGCATCTCCAGACTTAAGCCCTGTTTAAGTGTGCAGTAATATTATTAAGTTACTTCTCTTTAGTTCACCACATCTTGGAGACTAAGATTTTGTGGGGAGTTCCCGGGAAATTCCAATATTATGGGTTGGGGGTTTAGGGTTCGTGTTAATCATGTTCATCTCACACCCCAGCACCCCTATACTTTTTGTCTTTTCTGAAAACTCTCCACGAAATCTCAAAGTCTACGAGATGAGGTGAATGAAAAGGACTAATAATAGAAGAATTGGTTAGTTGCGTATCCTTTACAGGACGTTGCAGAACCAACCCCACCAGTCCCTGGCTGTTGTGTGTTTTCTCTAGGCAAATTTACGTCCAGTAGTTTGTCATTGCTTTCTGGAGGGTAGGCCCTCTGATAACACTGTTGAAACCAACTCAAGGCGCATGGCCCGCAGCTGGGATCAAACCCGACAACCCGGCATTATGAAGCGTTCGCATCGACTTAGCCACAGAGCAGACAATAATTATAACTGTTGCTATAAAAATTCTACTACTTTCAATGTGGTATTCTGGCTTCTGAATGGCAATAAATATAATGATGTGTCTGATACAATATAAAATTTATAAGCGAACATGTAGATTGGAACCGTCTATATCTGGTTAAGATGGCTACGTTATGTTATGTTATGTTGTGTTATGTTATGTCATCACAATCGACGTCTTTGCACATTGGGCATCCCCATAAGGATGGCTAGATAGCCACTTGAAATTATCTGGGTTTCCTAATGACAGCAATATTGGTCAGGAGCGGGGGACAAGAGTATCCCTTTAGACTGTGATGCGGTTAGAATCCCCTAAAGCAGGGGTATTCAACTGGCAGCCCGCTGGCTGAATCTGGCCCGCGAAAACCTAGCAAATCGCCTGCGAATCATTGCCAGTTGTTTTGTATTAATGATCTTTCAAAGCTTAGTCTCGGGGCACTGGTCCGTGACGGTATCCAATGTTCAAAATATCGGCCCCTGAGTCAGCTTAGTTGAATAGCCCTCCCCAAAAGTGTTGGGCGGAGTGGGGAATTTCCCTAAAATTTTTGAGAGGGGCATCTCCTTAAATGTTGAAAACTAAGGTGAAAAAAAAGGAGGAAAAGGAAGGGGGGGGGGGGGGAGGGGTTGAGCACCTTAAAAATTATAAGGGATGCCCAAGCTTTCAGTTTTTTTGGCACCCCCTGCGGTTGAACGAGAATCACACGGTAGCGTATTCAACTGGCACGAGTTTTTGAATAAGACGAAAGAAAATAAGGACAGGGTCGAGAAACTGTGGTACTATTCAACGTCATTGCTGACAAACTATTGACGTTAGTGTCAAAGAAAAGGGAAGCGACTCTGCAACGACAGAAGAAAGGACAGGAACTGTGTGCAAAACCCGACTCGGGGTGAACATAAAGTAGTTAACTTGATTAAATACAAATCAATATATTCAAGTACCTGGGTACTTTGATAACAGCTGATGACAGAAGTTAAACACAGAATAGGTCAAGCAACGACAGCTTCGAATAAATTAAGAAAAGAATGAAACAAGGATTGACATTACTGCACTCCGGACATTCCCACGCGTGCTCCGTCTCCTTCTTTAGTAGCCAACAAAGCGTCGATATGCTAACAATACCTGTAGCAGCAACGTGATTAAAATTCAGCCTATGTTTTCCCTACAGGGTTGAACATCTTCCAGACCTCCTGTTCACTCCTGGCTGAATTAGTACATCATTGTATGGATACTTGGTGTGTTCTCCTGCACTGTCCACTTGACCACAGAGAAGGTTCACCCCTTCTGCTTTAACCTTACGTAGCTCACCACCCAGAGGAGCATCAGCAGTCAATCTTTCAGATTGCTCATTACCCGCAACCCGAATTTTCTGGATAGAAAATTCACGATATGCTTCTGGTCAGAGTCTATCAAACAAACCACTCTTCCCGTAGGATGTCTGTTCCTGTTTTCCGAAGCACGCTTTATAAGTCCGTTATAAAGACCGCTTTTCGCAGATTTACGGTATCTAAAAAAAAAGGAGGTGGTTGGGGGGGGGGGGGGATTACAAAAGACTTGTGTCAGTTTAGATTAGAAAGACGTTCTGGATTGTAATAACTATACAGACGCAGTCCTGATTTACGGAAGACTTGTTTTCTCATGTGAGCTCCTGTGCAACATGTGAAGAAAGGTGGGGGGGGGGGGTGGCGAATGCAGAGGAATTAGGGAAAAATAGACCCCTGTCTTAATAACAAGTTAGTTGCGTATCCTTCACAAGACGTTGCAGAACAAACGTCAGCATTTTATGGCTGTCAAAGTTTTCTGTGCAGATTTAGGTTCAGTAGTTTGCCTTTGCTATCTAAATAGTCGACCTTAGTGCTAACGTTGAAATCAACGCAAGACATTCTGCTGCCAAATAGCCTTTCGGTGAGATCCACGGCTGACTCTATTTATTGGCCAACTGGGTCAACGGGTATTCCCGTTCTTATGCAAGTAAGGAGTCCCTCTGTGTTTGCAGTTTTTATCGAGGAAATGTATTTACAAATTAAACTACAGTTTCATTAGAAACTGGAGTAGCGGGAGTGGGATCGAACCACAACACCCCGTGTTGTAAAGCGCGACTAATTATGGGTTTGCTGTGATAGGCCGAAAGGTGCAAATATCGTAGTCTAGCCACAAAACACAACGTAACGACAGCACTTTAAAGGGCGAACGCAGAAACTTAAAAGTTAAAATTTAAGTTGTCTTCCCTCGCTCCTAGCGAAAAAGGTTTTTTTTTTCTTGTTTGAGAACTGCTGAATACTAATCGTTAGCCCGACCTAGTGACGTTAGCAGCACGGTCCGTCAGCTGAAGCCTTCGTGGTGTGACTAGTCCTGAGACCACCACAATTTCATCATGGACTACAAACCAGCATGGCGAATTTCAGATACCCCCTTCAATCTTCAAAGAAGTTATAAACGAGGAACCCGAAACGGTGAAACTAGACTGGTGCCTGCAGCATGCGCCGGTAAGGAGCCTACAAGAAAGTGCGCGCCTGTTGGATTGCAGAGATGAGTTTGTGAATGCAGGGGGCTGCATGGTCTCGAGTCATAGTGTCCGCCTCGAGTGCTAGAGGTCCCGGGTTCAAGCCTCAGTGAATGCTGGGATTTTTTTTTCTGTTCAGGTGGACTTCTATTAATTTTCCCTGGTTTCTGAGTAGTGAGATCGGACGCCTAGGTGTATTCTTGCGCACGTAAAAAAAACTTTGGCAGTTGAAACTCGGAAAGAGTAGCCTAACAGTGCTACCCGGGCAAAATTTAGAGTTAAAAATCTGCCTAATATATTTCAGGATCCTCGCAGGTTCTACAGAGTATGTGCAATGTGCTGAGCTTCTTCGGACTCAAGACTTGAGTTGGAAGAGGAACGGAGCAATTATGGGTTACCACCCGTGTGCAATGATGCTGATCCGCTGGGCAAACGTCAAGAAGTCCACAAACTGGGCTGAATAACGCCGACTCCCGTCCCCATATCTGATACGAAAGTAATCTTACCTTGTTAAGTGCATTATCTATATCTGTAGCTGCAACAGGTGAACGTTAACGAGACCCAGCAAGACTGGTCGGACAAGATAAATGTTGTTGGTATCATGGCTCTTACAGATGTTCGTGAACTTTGAACCAAGGCTAGTTTCCACGGTTTGATAACACGCAGTGTTATGGCTATAGAAGATAGTAGATATCTGACCTTGCAGTGAAGACTGGTTAGTGTTATCTGGCTTAAGTGGGGGAGAATATAGACAGACACAGGACAATAGACAGACATACAATATACAGTCAATAGAGAGACAGGGAGACAATAGACTGACAGAGACAAAGAAACCCAACATAGAGGAAGAAAGAGATACAAATTGAGAAAAATTCCCTCGAAGTCGGAGTACATCTGCCCGTGAGGCAGGGAACTGCAAAACGGTTGTACACTCAAAACTCAGGTCCAGGTAAAAGCCAAAAGTCCAAGCGGACGATTAACAGCCGATGAACGAAGAAGAAGAAGAAGAAGAAGAAGAAGAAGAAGAAGAAAAAGAAGAAGAAGAAGAAGAAGAAGAAGAAGAAGAAGAAGAAGAAGAAGAAGAAGAAGAAGAAGAAGAAGAAGAAGAAGAAGAAGAAGAAGAAGAAGAAGAAGAAGAAGAAGAAGAAGAGAAGAAGAAGAAGAAGAAGAAGAAGAAGAAGAAGAAGAAGAAGAAGAAGAAGAAGAAGAAATCGAGAAAACACACACACACAGAAAGAGAGAGAGAGCGAAAGAGAGAGAGGAAGAGAGAGAGAGAGAGAGAGAGAGAGAGAGAGAGAGAGAGAGACATATAACACACACACGCGCACACATAAGGGAGGAAGTGAGAGAAAGACAGAGAGAGATACAGAGATGAAAACGCAAACAGAAAGAGTCAGAGAGGCAGCCAGACAGAAAGACAGACATGCAGGCAGACATAAAGAGAGGCAGAGTTACATTTTGACAGAAAAGTATAGGGATTTAGATATTAATGCAGTTTAACCATGCATTGCTTCTACGATTAGTCTGCTTCAATCTTTTGGTTAGTCTGCATTGCTGGCATTCCAAGATCAAAAGTATTTAAAACGAGAGAAATTGTAATATCTTAATGCATTTTTTCCCCTGAAAGTTTGACCAGCTCTGAGACTATTGAAGGTTTTTTAGCCCCAACGTTCACGTTTTGTTTGTGCTTGTTATATTGTGAAGCTCGCTGATATACTTTTTGTTTGGTTTTATATCTTTCCTTGACTATAAAAATAGCATCCCGGATTGCAAACTGACATGGCAAATGACAGATACCCCGTTCAACCTTAAAACAAGTTATAAAAGTGTAAGTAAAAGAGCAAGTCCCCACCAGGCACGTCGATATATGGTGGGGTTCTTTATTAATATCCTACCCTAGATGATGTCACAGGACAGTCCAATATTTTAGAGGGTGGTAAGACCGGGTTTCTTGTGCTTTTAACAACCCTAAAACATCTAGAACTGGCCCTAACACCAACCCACCTACGTCCCACGAGAGAGTGCAGCCTAGGTCCCACGACTGCATGGAGCCTATCTACCACCTCTGAAATATTAGACCTGTGGATTTCCCCTGTTTGGGGTAGGATATTAATAAAGTACCTTGGTGGCAATTCCGTAATCAGAGAAACATGAGGTGCTGTTTGTGAGTCGGGCTGATAAGCAGAGATGGGCAGACAACAAACAAACAGGCGGAAAACAGGTTTTGTCTTTGGTGGTTTTCTCTAAATCTTGCAGACAAATATAGGGTGCTATTTGAAGGACAGACAGATAGGGAGAAAGCCAGGCTGACACACATACACGCACACATACACACAATACAACATGCAAACGAATTAAAGGACTGGCAGACAGGCGCACACGCCTGCAGGCAGGTAGAGAGACAGACACAAGATAAGAAGCAAACGGATGAAAGGACTGGCAGACAGTTGAGTCAGACAGCTCCATATAAGCTAAACATCCATACAGAGTTCAAGTTTCTCTTATTGTATTCCTTAAAAACCAGGTACAGACATACAACCAGCTATAAAAACAGACAGACATTAGTCAAATTTCCGTTATTGCGTTGTAAATACTAGAGATAGGCAGACAAGGCAGACATCTGGATGGTCTTCTAACATCAGAGATAAATGAATAGTTAGATGGATAAACAAACAAACATACAGACAGACATGCAACTGGACAGACAGTCAACTAGGTAGAGAACTAGGCTAACAGTCAGTTAGATAGACAATCAGATTGACAGTGATTAAATCTTGATTGCTGCGTTTTTCAAACACCAGAGATAGACAGATAACTTTATACAGAGCTTGACAGACGGACAGCTATAAAGATAGCCAGAGAAACAGATACACATGCAGATGTATAGCAATACAGAGAGCTAGGAAAACAAAACTAACAGTTATGCAAAGAGCTGGAAAGACAAGCAGACTTCTGTTTATAGAGCTAGACAGGCAGACAAACATGGAGACAGTCAGTTATACAGAGAGCTGGACAACCAAACATACAGACAGTTTACAGAGAACTAGACAGACATACAACTGTATGTTTGTTTGTTTTAGTATCCAGAAGCCATAAGTTGTTAACCCTTAGGCTCGGTATTCTGGATGTCGCAACCTTTCGGCCTTGATTCCATTGTAAATACCGTAAATCTGGGATAACTATGGCTTTTCTGCCTACCCCCGGGAATGAACCCGGACCACAAGGAGTTCGTCACACGCTCACCGCACAATCCGGTTTAGCCAACTGCGCTAGAGAGCCGGGCACATACAACTGTATAGAGAACAAGACAGACATTGGTCAAATGCCCCTTACTGCGTTCTTGAAACGACAGGTACAGAACGCACTCAACGTTACGGGTCGGCTGTAAGCATTAACGCGCCAGTTCGCCACATGCTGCTTACCTGCCTATAGCAAGGGCTCTAGCCATCACCGTATAATCTCACTTTCACATTCATGACTAGAAGGTTGCTTACAATTGCCTAGCCCTCTAACTCCAGTTTACAATAGCTCTACTCTCTAACTGATGCTTCGATGGTTATGTTTTTCACTAATATACGTAGATTTTCGGCTTGAAAGGGCATAAGCAATGTTGCATTTAGCAATATCATTTGAAAGGTTAAGTAGCGCGTATCAACATTGAGCTTGCACGTATGAATGGTTATCTCTACAGGTCTTAGGAATGTAGTATACACATACACATATAAACAGCCGAACACACATAGCCATCATCTTGTGCTGATATTATATTAACCTTTGTATATCTTTATATAACTGTTATATCAAAGAATAAGATAATTCCAAAACGTGACAAAGCAATAGAAGGGAATGTGCTTAACCAAGTCAATAAATGTAAGTATTTGGGGACATTCATAAAATCAGATGGATGATGTGAGACATGAATTAAGAGCAGTATTGGCAGGCAAAGGCAGCATTGTAGAAGATCAAATGTATTTTATGCAACAAATCACTCTCATTAAACATCAGGAAACAAGTACTGAAATGTTACAAACAAATTAAGAAAAGTTTGGAAGAAATTGAGATGCGGTTCTTGAAAAGAATGTTGAGAATAGCTTGGACTGCTAGAATAACTAACAATACTTGTCTGGAAATGGCTAATGAAAGCAGAACATTATATACAACAGTGAGAAAAAGGCAAATACAGTTCTTTGGTCATGTGATGAGAAAAGGTGCAGCGGAGATTATCGCGATGACTGGAAAGATCACTGGTAGAAGAGGCAGAGGCAGACCAAGAGAAATCATGGTGGATAGCTTGACACTGTGGCATGGAGGAATATCATCAGTGGAATTGACGCAGAACACCGCAGACTGAGATCAATGGAGATTGCTACATGAACGCCTACGCCAGCTGACAAGGCACTTGATGATGAGGATGATACCTTTATGTAGGCATTCATGCCTGCAAAAATGAGCCTTAAGCGCTGGCAATGCTGAAGAGAAGGACAATTCCAAAGGTCAGCATACAAACTAAACATACCTGCCAATCATGTTCACAGAGGGAAATTGATAGAGAAAGAGATAGTGACAGAGAAAGAGAAAGAGAAAGAGAGAGAGAGAGAGAGAGAGAGAGAGAAAGAGAGAGAAAGAAAGAAAGAGAGAGTGAGAGAGAGAGAGAGAGAGAGAGAGAGAGAGAGAGAGAGAGAGAGAGAGAGAGAGAGAGAGAGAGAGAATAAAAACACTGCCTTTTAAAAACTCATTGCATAATGTTGAATTAGGAATCGACATCACAGCACTCAGGACACCCCCCATAAGCGCTTTGTCTCCATCTTCGGCAGCAATCAAAGAGTTAATATTCCGATGGCACCAGTAACTGTCTGATTGTATATCTGTCTCGCCTTTTCCCTGAGTGTCGAGCGTCATCGAGATCCCCCTTGTAACTCCTCGCAGTGCCATTCTCCTCAGACCGTAATGGTCTCTATTCATCGGCACTGTTCACTCGCTTCCAAAGAGCCCTCACATTATCCAGCTTGTCATACATCAGTTCACCACCAAGTGGCGCAGAACCGGCCAGTCTATACCCCTAACCGTAAATAAATTGTAAAAAGGGGCCTAGAATCATGGAGACCCCACATGCCCTAATGCTTGTCCTAGCGGCAGTAAAATACAAATAACGAGCCTACACTGGTCAACTATCTGAATAGGACTACAACAGCGAAATCTGTTGGCCACTGTTTGCCTGCTTCCAAACCGCCAAGTCGAGTAGGAGCTAGCCGGTGCATGTTAGTATACTATTCATGCGCCATGAGTTGGCTATCTTCTTCTTCTTCTTCTTCTTCTTCGATCCTTCTGTCAGAAAACTTATATCAAGAGGCCGGTTGGCTATAATTTCCATTCGTTGTTGGCATTCAATATTATGTAGTTTGTTTTACTAATAGTGCATTTAAATATCGCATTAATTTACGGGATTTTTTTGCGAATGCAGCTTGTAATTATTTATTTCGTAAAAATATTTTTTTTTTTTTAAATCGTCATGTTTAACTGGCATCCCTGAATAAGGAGCTTTTGGTTATAATCGTGACTAGGATATTTGCGCCTTATAAAGTAGCTTAAGATTGCTTGCCACCAAGTAGCACTAAAAAGGACTTTGTAGTGTTGATGCGATCAAAGAAGACAGACCCAAATACTGTTAACTACTGCGCTAGTAGGATCATTGAAACCATTTAGACAATGGTTCTCAAATTACCTAATGCTTCTACTTTTTAATTCAATTCCTCATGTTGTGATGATAGACAGTGTATTATATTCAGATTAAGGTGCCCGGCTCTCTAGCGAAGTTGGTTAAACCTGACTTTCGCGGCGGCCGGGTGACGAACTCCTTGTGGTCCGGGTTCACTCCCGGGGGTAGGCAGAAAAGCCACATTTCTCCCAGATTAACGGTACCTATAATGGAATCAAGGCCGAAGGGTTGCGATATCCATAGTACCGAGCCAAAGGGTTTACAACTCATGGTTTCTGGATACGTTTAAAAAAAAAAAAAATTCAGACTAAGGATTGTGCACAACAGATTTCGTCAACATATGTTACATTTTTTTGGTTTAAGACATACTGAGACGTGTCCCTGCAGCGTGGCACCGGAAAATGCTGAGCATGTGCTCCAACACTGTCAACTGTTTGCTGACAACAGAGACGCAATCTGGCCTGTTTCAACCACACTGAAAACAAAACTGTATGGTACACGAGAGGGTATGGATTGCACGATAGCTTTCATAAAGGCTACCGGCCTCCTGATATAAGTTTTCTGACAGAAGGATCAAAGAAAAAGAAGAAGAAGAAGAAGAAGAAGAAGAAGAAGAAGAAGAAGAAGAAGAAGAAGAAGAAGAAGAAGAAGAAGAAGAAGAAGAAGAAGAAGAAGAAGAAGAAGAAGAAGAAGAAGAAGAAGAAGAAGAAGACCAATCATAAAATAATGTTCGTTGCTACTTCATAACTTCAGTAAATATGTATTTTTCAATGGTCATAGGCGACTCTTCTGAAAGGGTCGTTCGACCCCTCCCCCCCCCCCCCCAGAGGTCGCGACCCACAGGTTGAGAGCCGCTGACCTCAGCAGTCGTGACGCAAGCTGCCGTTCACCGCAGCAGGCCATTACTTTGAATGTCACCAACATTCAACAGCGGGTGTAAATGAGGAATCTACCCATGGAGTTCCGAGGCCCATTGTGGTGTGTGTGTGTGTGGGGGCGGGGGGCACGAATAGATGAACTGCATGCCCCTAAAGCATGTCGCAGAATACCTCTAAAGGGGGGTTTTCTTCAATGTCGGAGTGCGTCTGTCGGAGCGGGAAACAACCAGACACACACAGATAAGCCAGTAAAACACATGTACATGCAAAACTCAGGCCTTGGCAGAAAGCCAAAGTCCAAATGTTCGGGTTGGTTCTGCAACGTCCTGTAAATAATAGGAAACTAAATTTTTTTTTATTTTTTTTTGTATGCAGACTTGTGTTTCTTGTCTCTCATGCAGATACATTCCGAAAATTAGGCGATTAATACGACATACTTGATGGAGGGGTGTAAGAAAGCTGGGTCGGTTCTAGTTTTCCACACAATTAGGTCCTGGAGCCCACATAAATATGCGGAGCCATACACCTGTTTAGGCACCAGTAAACGCAGTGGTGTAGAGCAATGGCTACATGCTTGCTATCGACCCGGAGGTCTGGGATTCCAAACCCCATCACGGCGGGTTTATAACTGACCTTGGGCTTTCATTGAATCCTCTACTTCTTTAGTATGACGCTTAAGAATGAAATCCTTGTTTTGAGACAATCAATCAGCCTGCCACTGAGATGTCATTGAACAATCACGTGACAGCAAACGTAACTTTAAAAGTTGTGAGAAATCTTGTACTTTATTTTTACCGATTCGAAGCAGGCATTCACAGTTGTGCGTGCGGCATTTTGTAACGTAGCAAATCTTCTTCTTCTTTTTCATGTTCACCGGCTGTAAACTCCAGCGGAAAGTTCAGGTTGTTCATCCACTTCTAGACTGCAGTCCTGTTCCAGAACCTGAGTGTTGCGTGTGTATGCGTTTGACAGATCTGACTCATTTGTATGCAGACTGTTGTATCCGACTTCGAAGGAAGCTTCCAATTAGTCGACTCACGTCATGCTTTTGGGTAGGCAATGGGTCTATTCTTGTTTTCTCTATAATAGGGCCCCGGAACCCACACAATAGCAAAAAAGTCATTGAAATACTCAGGCGAAAAACGGCAAAACTGTACTGAGATGACACTGGTAAGCTAAGAAGCGTCTCTCGCTCTGTGATGAGGTGGTAAAGTTGTTAGCCTCGCGGCCGTGGGTTGTCCCACATCTGTGTCGTTCAGGTCACAAATGCAATGTTTGCGGAGTTACATAGGGATCGTCGCTGATACTACGGAGTTCGTGCTTTCTAGGCAGGTGGCTGTTCATTCTGTTGGAAGAGACCGAACCTTATGGGATCCTCTAGACTTTAACTTTGAACTTTCGACTTTTAAGATGTAAAGTTGCCAGACGACCTGCAAAGTGACCGAGTGGAGTGGGACAAATCACAGATCAGTGAACTCGATTATTTCCCCTTTAATTGCCAGTTTTAATCAAATTAACGAAACAACACACAGTACAAGGAAGACATGTCTTTCTTTATCACAAAATCGGTCGTTGAATATGCTAACGAAGTCTGGGTACCGCATTTACATCACTGTGTTGTCTACTGACTAATCCCTGTCTGTAACCAACGCACCTGAAATTACATTGTTTTAAAAAGGCTTTGAATTAATTCGTACTTAGATGTGTGTGTGTTTTTTTTCTTTTTTTCTGACGAGGTATTTGAAGCTTGAACAACGAACCAACATCATGACACACGGGTAGTAACCCATAAGTGCCCTATTCTTCTTCTAACTCCAGTCTGAGCCCGAATAAGCTCAGCACAGTGCACAGACTCTGTAGCACCGGCGAGAATCCTGAAATACTTTAGGTATATTTTTAACTCCAAATTATGCCCAGGCAGCGCCCTTAGAATACTCTTTTTTTTTTTTTATTTCCAACTGCCAGTGAATTTTTATGCGGGCAACAATGTACACAGGCGTCCGATCTCACTACGCAGAGATCAAGGAAAATTACTAGAAGTCCACGTGAAAGAAACCTAGCCTTCACCGAGGTTTGAACCCGTGACCTCCTGTACTCGAGGCGGACGTCATGCCTCCAGACCACACAGTTCCTCAAAGTGGTCGTTTGGCACTTTGTATTAGGTGAAAGCTAATGGGTTCTTTTTACGTTTCCTGGCCCATCTACATACTGGCTGACCTTTCATTCATACTTTCTCAGAATGTTCTCCGTCAGAGGGGTGTCACGTTGTCTTGCCTCCAGTTACATCAGGGCCTATGTCGCGTGTCTTATACTGCACGACGACAGAGATTTTAACGACACCAGAACATCTAGAACTGGCCCTAACCCAAACCTCCCTACCCACAGCCTGATCCCACGAGAGACTCTTTTGGACAAATAAAAACAGTACAACCTGACACCCCTCTAACCTAGATCAGACTGAGACAGCGTGGAGATGGGCCGGGAAACATGAATAGAATCCACTAAGTTTACTCAAAGACCTCAAATGAAAATAGGGATGCTTACTGACCAGAGGCCGTATCCTCAGAGTACAAAGGTCACGAACACAGTACAACTGGCAATGATCCGCGGAGGCTTTCTCGGCCTCCGCTAGCCAGATTTGGTCCACCAGCCAGATTTGGCCCCCCGAGCCAACAGTTGAATAGCCCTCTAGCAGGATCGTCTTATAGCTGCGTCAGTTAGTCGATGAGTGTGTTGTTTTCGAAGATCCTTATTGATCGTCGTTAAAGCTACAGTGTTTGTGTTTTGTGCAACAGTATCAGCAGGCGACTGGTGCTTGGTGGAGGAAGAGACAGAGCTCCAAACAGTAAGACCCAATGTCATGAATCGGACGGAGGAGCGGGTCGCCAAAGTGTTAGGAACTGATCTCTCATGTGGGAGACACAGTTTTCAGTCCACAGAAAAACAATTCTTAGCTGCGTGGGTGGGTGGGGGGGGGGGGGTTGGGGGGGGGGGAAGGACGCGCTGGGATGAAATCATAGCATGCACAGTGAGTGGCGACTACACTAGCCATGCGGTCCTACAACCTCAGGCTCTAAGCCACCCATGCTTTCACCCCAAAAATGGAAAAGGTACCTTCACACACGCAGGTGGCGCATCAGGCCTATGAGACTAGATAGCTTTTTAATAGACCAGTTGGGTGATGTGGTCAATGCCAAGCCGGCCGCCTTTACTTTACCTGTTACCCATTTACAGCTTTGTCGAGCCGTGGGTCAAAGTATTTGTTTTTGAAAGTCCGACTCCATGCGGATTTGCACCCACTACCTTTGGATCCGAAGGCAAGCATCTAGCCGTTACACCAAGCTGGCTCCTAATAGTGGTAATGGTAGACAGTAATGAATCCGTTCCTCTTAGCTTTTAATTATCGTGTATCTTGGTCACTTTGCCTTTCAACAATTAGGTTAATATGGGAACTGGCTTTGTCCTAACCTTTTCCCTCTAAATCCCCAGACAACGGTTACAGGACAACATAATTTCTGCATGGCATAAACATTTACATCCTTCCAGCTGGTGGAAATAAATGAGGTCATGTTGTTTGCAAGAATGCCGTCTAATGTCCCGAAATTTCGGGGAACAAATTAGATCCACACTCAGACGATGTGTAAAAAAACGTCAAATAAGGGTTCTCTTACTTCAGCGCGTCTGACACGTTCTCTGCCCAAGGGAGATCGTGACATAGAATTTTATGTCGTGTTGTGTTGATGACGTAATACTGAAGTGGTGTTACGTCGTGTTGTGCTGATGACGTCCTTGTTTTCCAGTGTTGTTTACGTCCCTCTGGTACATACGTTCTTCATACAGTCCCACCTACCTTACCATGTGTACGATAATGGTGGGTGGTGAACTGATACTTGACAAGGCAGATATGGTCAAGGCCCTTTGGGAACAAGCAACGGAGTCAGTAGAGATAGAAGATTATTATTGCCTGGAGAGAATGAGGCATCTGGGTGTTACCAGAGGGTCTGGCCGGCTCACTACACCCAGAAGAAACGCAAGACGGAAATATAACCAGATTTTGACCGGTACCATCGGTATTGGAACATGGCTAGCTGCTGAAAATGAGGACGGAGCATGCAGGGGAATGCCCCATGTGCTAAAATGTCTATTCTTGACTCAGCTCACCTGAACTCAAGTACCTTACCATGTGTACGGTCATGGAAGTAGACATATTTTCAAGAGTATGATTAAAGGAGATGGGCATAGTTTGGACAATACTTTTACAAAGATGAGACATATTTTATGCTATATGCTTGCAGGAGATAACTGTGTTTTGACAATACGTTTTACAGACTATAGATATGTTTATAACAGTATGTTTACGGGAGCTAGACATGTTTTAGACAAAACGTGTACACTAACCTAACGTTTAAAGGATGTTTGCATGTTTGAGGTATTATCCATATACCGCAGAGACATGTTTTAGATATTAGTCTTATAGAGGGTTAAGCTTCACACAATAACTCCAGACTTTGGAGATTAGATTCAACAGACTATAAAATAAGAGGTGAAGATATAGTTAGCTTGCACACAGTGAAACGTTAACGTATTTTTAATACAAGAACAATAACAAGGAATCTGGCTTGACAGTGCTCCAGAACAGAAACAGAAAACAACCATCGAACGTTTCGAGTACAGTCTTTATCGGGTATACATGCGCGCGCGCACACACACACTCACACACACGAATGTCTCCCCTGGCTACAATTTTTTTCTCATGCTAATTTTGCCGACTCTTTAGTACAAATAACTTCAAATTAGCCGTAACTACAAGTAATCTGACCATGGAGGTCATGGCTGTGACTAAAGCAATAACATGGCTAGAGACACAGACTTTCACTGGGCCATGCTTTCTCAATGACTCGAGGAGTATGCTCAGGAAAATAGAGAAGGGCTGGGTCTGTAGGCTCTGCAGCGTTCACGGCTGACAAGGATTAGTTTCATTTTCGTGCCAGGACATGTGGGGGTACAAGGAAATGATCAAGCTGACAGACTTGCAGTTAAGGCTACTATGAAAGCCGAACAAGCCATGGACCAGGCTGATATATTGAATACTCTTTAAGATGTAAGACGTTTGCGCAAACTAACTGAGAACTGTGAATCTGCAACTATGGTCAGACTGCAAGAACAGCAAGTTAAACGGAGTGTTGCCACACCAGAATACTACGCGGGTAGCAAAATAAGAATAATAAACCAACATAGAACTAGAGGAGGGGATCGGATCAATTACTTACTGAGTGGTTCGACGTGCAATGAGGATAATAGGTAGACTAACTAGCTAATTAGCTTCAAATTAGATTGCTAACGGTACGACAAACACAACATTAGCGAATTCTTGTAGCCACACTATGTCACGTGAACAATTGTTCTAAGTCACTTCAGAGACTCAAAAACTAAGTCTTTCAGTCACTCGGTGGGAAATCCCTGAGGCTAGTCACATGACATGGGAAAGGAAATATGGGGTTTTGACGGAGAGTGTTGTTGTTTAGTTTGGTTCTTGCCTAAGGAACCCTATTATACCTATAGATACCTTAATAAGTGGTCAGTCTCCTTCCTTTGATCATAAAAGAATAATTTCTGAATATCAGAGGTATGAGGATTCAAAATTCAGTTACCAGAATGCAACATTACACACACACACACACACACACACACACACACACACACACACACACACACACACACACACATATATATATATATATATATATATATATATATATATATATATATATATATATATATATATATATATATATATATATATTCACTTTAAACTGGACGTTTTCAAACCAGTCCAGACGATTTTCAAATCAACTAGACTGATTATTTGAATATTTGAAAAACGTTCTATGTTGTGTTAGGTTATAACATCACCTAACATAACATAAACTAGAAAATTTTTCAAATCACAAGAAAACCTATAATTACTGAAACAACAATAAATGGCTATGGAAACATAGTTGTCATGCATGATAAAAAATATAGTATGATTACACTATTCCTGAAGTGGTAATTAAATATTTTGCATTGTTGTCTAGTGTGTCGTTGTAAATCTACTTCTATCTTCAGTATGTATTAGTTTCAACCTGAACATTACCCTTTATTTTATCGTATTACTATATTAATGAGAACGAGGCCAGTGAGGGCACATGGTCAGCACATACCACTGGTTCATTGTTCATTAAGCATGCGTAGGCACGGAGAGGTCATTACAAGAGAATCATACAGCTGGGAGTGACCAGGGAAACTGGTGGACACTCTACACTCATAGGAAACGTATGTAGGACATATAATCAAACTACTACTGGCACCATCGGCTGCTGAAAATGAGGACCGAGCGCTTATGGTGATGTCCGGACTGCTGTTTTCTCCAGTTCATATGCCGACACGCAACAATTAAACCATTAACCAACCGAGCGTCCCCAAAGGGCCACAGTACTAGATACAACAGCTGATAATCAAACTCTTTATCAAGGAACGTCATTAAAACCGCCTACTCGTGTCCGTGAATGTTGGAAACATGAAACTAGCTACTGTTTTTATTAGAGACATTGATGTGGAGGGACAGAAAAAATATCATTGCTTCAGAAAATACAAGGAAAGAGATGCAGGGAAAGAGAGAAATGGGTAGAAACAGACACATGTATGTGGACAGTTAACAAATTCAACAAGAAGATATTAGTCATACATGATGATGAGTTATGATTTGGGGTTATCTTCACGGCACTCCCTACACGTCCATAGGTGCTCAGATTACCCCTTCAACATACACATCAGCGTCCTGCGGTTAATAGTCCCAGTGCTATGTTGGCTGACAAGACTTTTCGTGCGTCCGGTGTGCTTCTCGTGCCTGACTCTGTTGATCTTTACTTCCAGTTCTTGCACTCATAGCAAAGATGTCGACGTGGTGCTCCAAAAATCAACCAACGTCCTACCTCTCTTAATGCATTCACAATGTCGGCATGATCCAAGGGTCAGCCCTCTGTTACTAAGACAGAGCCGGCTAATCTGTCGGTTCTTTCATTGTCAACAACACCTGCATGAATGAAACTCGATGCACAGTGGAGTTTTGCAATGACTCGATCCACTGTCTGCGTACAAAGCCCGTCTCGAGCCGCCGAATCATGCTCAGGAATCACCCAGCACACGCAGGTGAGAATAGCTCTGCGATTCTAGCCACATAAAAGCCCGCGTCGCTGCCATCACCTCCATTGTTATGTTGCTAGTAGTCATACAGAAGGCAACACGGGCCTCTTGGAGTGTTCTGTTGCAGAGCACGCAGTAAATGCCCATGCACTTTTTCTGTCCTCGTTCAACTGACCTGTCTGTGCAGATTATACAGCAGCCTCATCTGAATTTGTACATATAAGCGCGTGGACCTCTGCACAGACATCAGCTGGATTCTGCATTGTGCAGAGTGTGCTTCAAACCCGAGCTTATCTTCAGGTATTCACGAGCCCTCCCGATCTTCATCCTATGGTGCATTATCGGAAAGTCAAGATTTCTCATTGCTACGCAAGAGGTGTGTCATACAATGTTACCGCACCATGGTAGTTAGGTAGTTGTTCCCCACCAAGACATTACACAAACGATAAACACCCGGTGACACAAAGTGACACCATGCGGATGAGCATCACCCGTGGAGAGGTCCCAGAAAGGCAAATTTATATTTTCGTCATGTTTGTTTCAGGGCCCTATTGTGAGGAAACAAGAACAGACCCACTTGGACCCCCCACACCCCCCCCCCACCCCACCCCATTTCTCCCCTATCAAGCTGATCATAAACATCGACTAATTAGAGAGATTTTCCCTTGAATTCGGAGTGTATTAGCCAGAATGGCGAAGAACGAACATTCTTCATCAACATAAAACAGATCTCTAAAACGAACATTCTTCATCAACATAAAACAGATCTCTAAAACGAACATTCTTCATCAACATAAAACAGATCTCTAAAACGAACATTCTTCATCAACATAAAACAGATCTCTAAAACGAACATTCTTCATCAACATAAAACAGATCTCTAAAACAAACATTCTTCATCAACATAAAACAGATCTCTAAAACGAACATTCTTCATCAACATAAAACAGATCTCTAAAACGAACATTCTTCATCAACATAAAACAGATCTCTAAAACCTATCAGCTCGATGCTCATTCAAGGTGAAGGACAAGACGTAAGCCCAGAAGTAGACGAACAACCAGAACTTTCCCTCGCAGTTTACAGCAAGTGAAAGCGAAGAAGAAAAGTCGTGGATCCAGAGAAATGTATTCAAAACAATATCTTACGAATAACGTGCAGGTATTTTAAAAAATATAATTGTAGCAAAAGCGGTATCTAATAATAAAAAAAATTCGACAAAATCATATACTAAGCGATAGCTTGCTAACAATACGCAACTTACATATACACTATTGTTAGTAGCCGCGATATCCGTATAAGTCATATTGTAAACGATAACTTACACTTTTTTATGAATAAATATATCATTCGAGCAAAAGCGGTATCTTAACAAATCATAAACTAAACGATAACTTACTAACGGTAACTCACATACATTATTGTTAGAAGTCGCAAAATCCATATGTTATATTCTAAACGATAACTCAACACGTTACTCACGTATAAACATATTTTTCAAGCAAAAGCGGTATCTTAAGAAATCATTAACTAAAGGATAACTTACTAACGGTAACGTAAAAACATATTATTCAAGCACAAGCGGTATCTTAATGATATACTAAACGATAACTTACTAACGATACTTACCTTAAGTTGCATAAACACTATTGTCAGCAGTCGTTAATATCCACATTATTCATATTCTAAACAACATCTTAAACTTATTTGCATATAAAAATATTATTCGAACAAAAGCGATATCTTAACAAATCCTAAACTAAACGATAACTTACTAACGTATGTAACTTACGTACACTGTAGAAGCGGCGGTATCCAAAATGTGTATTCTACCTGCTAGGACAACTCCATTCGCAATGTTCACAACTGGCGATAACTGAAGAGCGAAAACGTTGCGGCTTAGACTGGCTGCTTGGTTGGCTAGATTAACGCGAAGGCTTTTGAACCGACCGTAATCCCACCACACCTAGCATCTGTACCTAAAGCAGAGTCTCATAGGCAGGCCGTGCGGTTGGGGCTCGAAAGACGGCATACGAATAAAAGAAAGATTTGGTCGCTTTTACGTAACTTGTTTGTACGACTGCCAGTTTGTTACTGTGCCCCTTTCATAAAAACAATTAACACTAATTCTTCAACCTTGAACCCGCAGTGCCATGCTTGGTAGTGCTTTTGCCTGTCAAGACTGGGGTTTGGGTTTAATTTCCAGCAGAGGACGCACACTTAGCACAACCCACCCACACTGGACTATACGTTACTTTGTAACCTTATCGTGGGGTCCAGTATGCCTGTGCTGTACAGCTGTACGGACTCATTTAGTGGATAATGACGAATCTCGAAACACATACTAATGGTTGAAACAGAAAAAGTCTCCCAAATATAAAGCACCAGGAGCTGATAGATTACCAACAGAAATAATTCAAACAGCAGGTGAAAGCAGCATCAGATGGCTTCACAGAATATTTAATGCAGCATTGGTACAACAAACTGCACCTATTGATTGGCAACAGGCAATAGTTATACCATTGTGGAAGAACAAAGAAAGCAAACGAGAATGCGGTCAATACCGAGGCATCTCTCTTTTAAGCCATGTTGGCAAAATGTATGCCAAGATAATAGAAACAAGACTGAGACCAGTGATAGAACCACAGCTGGCAGAGGAACAGATGGGATTTAGGAGAAATAGAAGCTGCACAGATGCAATCTTCACACTTAAACAGTTAATAGAAAATAACATTGAATACAATAAGAACTTATTTGTGGCCTTCGTAGTCCAGGAGAAGGCATTTGACAGAGTCGACAGACAATTATTATGGAAAGTAATGGCAAGATATGGAGTAAGCGAACACCTCATCGAAGTGTGCAAAAGTTTATACAGGGATTGTAGAAGTGTAGTTAGAATAAATCAGGGAACATCTCATCCATTCACAGTAACATCTGGAGTAAGACAGGGGTGTGTCTTATCACCACTGCTGTTTATCACCTACATCGACAGTATATGCAGGAATGCCAAGCCCATGAATGATAGTAAGATCACCGAATTACTCTTTGCAGATGACCAGGCCTTGATAGCAGATACAGCCATGAAATTGCAACAACATCTAACATCCATGAATGAAGAATGTAAAACAAATAATATGAGAATCAACACTGAAAAGACAGAAGTAATGTCAATAGGAAAAAAGAAGACATAGCAATAGAGAACAAAGGCATTAAACAGGCATCTGAGTTTAAATATCTGGGAACTACATTTACCGAAGATGGGAAATTGGATAAAGAAATTAACATTAGATGCAGTAAAGCAAACCAAGTATTGGGACAGCTAGCCCCCCTCTTACAGCATAAGACAATCCCAATCAGCACAAAGAGACATCTTATACAAAGCATATTTATTCAAACTCTGTGCTACCAGTGCCAGACATGGTCACTCACAACAAACCATAAAAGAAAATTAGTAACCATGGAAATGAGATGTCCGAGAAGGGCTGTAGGAGTGACCATAAGAGATAAAATCAGGAATGAGATGATAAGAGAAAAAGTTGGCACAGAACCAATTCTAAATTACATACAAAGACAGCAAGTGAAATGGTTTGCCCACTTAGAGAGAATGCCTTGTGACACCATACCATACAAAGCATACATGGAAAGAGAAGATGGTCGTAGAGCAAGAAGTAGACCAAGAACAAGATGGAAGGATAACATCAGAGAAGCTCTACAACAGCACGATGTGCCTATGGTCGAGGCGGCCAGAAAAGCCAGAAACAGAACCTTATATCCCCCTCGACACCCACAGCGGTAAAAGAGGAAGTGAAGATGAAGAAGAAGAAGAAGACGAATCTCTGACAATAACACGATTGCGTGACATGTGAGTAAAGCATGGCGAAGGACGTTTATAGCGCCGTCGAGACAGAGATAGGAGACATTATAACCAACCTCTCATGGGAACAATCAGTAGAGATTCCTTGGAGTGGTTGCTGCATCAGAGGACGTAGCCAACGCCTACTCCATATAAAGTAGGTCATGATGGAGCACGCATGGGGATGCCCAATGTGCAGTACGTCAATGTGATAACATAACATATCAAGCTATACGGTTGACAGGGGTTAATGGATTTATACCTGTTCGATTCACATCCTAGAGATATATACATAAATGTATATATCTATGTGTGCATGTATAAAATAAACAAACAGACTACGTATTAATCGGCACTCATAGAAAGAAGTAGAAAAATAGAATTACACACTGAAAAACTTAAAAATAGAAAGAAATACTTACCGTGCCAGGAAACGAAACTGTCACTTCTATATGCCATGTGCGCCTCGCTATGGAAACGAGTGTATTAAAAACATGACCAGCCATGCACCCCCATAAAGAGTGTCTACAAGGGAGCAATAGCAAGGAGCAACTAAACTGGTCATCCTACTTTGCACGTCACGTGGCCTTCGAGAACTAACACTTCACATTAAAACAGAAGTAACTGCTAACGAACTACATTTTACTTAACTTACAGAGGCATGTGGTAGGAAGCAACTAAACTAGTATAAAGGAGACATATGTGTTGTCGACATCACCCATCCATTGGCGATAGGTCTTCCAAAAATATGATTTTAGCAGGATTTCCAAAAATTTGATTTGAGCAGAATATCCAAAAGTTTGATTTTAGCAGAATATCCAAAATATGATTTTAGTGGATATCTCTCCACACACACACACACGCGCGCGCGCACACACACACACACACACACACACACACACACAATGAATTTAGCAGAATATGCTCAATGCGCCAATGTTGTGAAAGGATTATTTTGTTACCGTCTTCTCATTTACTAGCGACATTAGGCATACACTCTAGCTTATTCATACAAAATAAGAGCAGCGGTAAATGGCAACTTTGTGACAGCTCAAATAATGCCTTTTG
>CAJHNH020001222.1:177500-188468 GCA_905116865.2 Candidula unifasciata | reverse complement strand
CGAGCTCTCACATGTTCCAAAACATCTGGGCAAACTTTTTTTTTTCCGCCAAGGAATTCTAAGGATTCTTTTGTAAAAATCATATTTCTGATGCCTCAAGAAACTGTTTGGTTGCTTCCAGGTTTCGCAGCTATATGTTTAGGTTGGCCCTCATCATGTAGCTTGTCCATTGCAGAACGTCGCTCTCATCACAGTCTGCTTGAAAGAAACTCGGTCTCTCGCCAGTTCTCCCACCTCATGTACTTTCACACTCAAGGAGTGACTTATATCCTGTGCCCATCTTCGTGTCGGTCGGCCCCTGCCCATCCTTCCTGGTACCATGCCTTCAAGGTTGGCCCTAAATTAATGTATTCATCCATTTTTGGTTAGCAGGCTTGAAGGCTTGCAGTTACCGTGGATCGGAAGGCCGTGGGTTCGCTTACTGGCGGAGCCGGACTTTTTCAAAAATAACCTTGGCTCTCAGGTCGACCCAGCCTTGAGTGGGTACTGGGTGCAGTCCCGGAAAGTAAAGGCGGCAGCGTGATGCTGACCACATCACCCATCGTGTACCGTTGGTCTATACAAATATAGGTCTAGTCCTATATGCCCTATACGCCTAAAGGCGTGGAAAAGGTCCTTTACTTTTACTTTACTTCTCGGAATAAGTCCAGTGTAGCGACATTTTCCCTGCCCTAGACTAACTGTTGATACTAGTGGTTACCCACACACTTCTTTTATTTCTTCACCACTCTTGAATTCATTCCATTATATGTTAATCATTTTCATTAGGCATTTCTTTTCGAAATAGGAGCAGCTGAAAGAGACGGTTAGAACACTGAGCTATTACGCGGGAGACCCGGGTTCGAATCCTGGGTAAGGCTGGGGATATATAAATATATAAATAAATTTCTCACTTGCACAGTCTGCGGCGACAGCACTAGCCATGCAGCCGTAAATCCTCAGCCGCAAAGACCCCCTGCCTACACCACAAAATAGTGGTATAATAAAGACAGTAATTGGCAGTTTGGCAGTTTTATTTCTTTTCAAAAGGAATTAACTTTCGTTCCGTGTCTTTAGTACTTGAGTCTATAGAAAATGCAATAATTCTTGTTTATTATATAACCTCCAGTAGCATGGATAGATTGTGTAAAGTGTTTACAAATACTTCAAGTACTATTTGTACGAACTCTTCGCTTGTTATATTTACCATCGGCCTATGTCTCGCTTTGTAATGCCGGGATGCCAGCTGCGGGCCATGCGCCTTGCGTTGGTTTCGACAGTGGTATCAAGAAGCCGACCGTCCAGGGGGCAATGGCAAACTACTGGATGTCAATTTGCCTAGAAAAACTACACAACAGCCAGGGGCTGTTGGGGTTGATTCTGCAACGTCCTGTAAAGGATACGCAACTAACCTATGTCTCTCACTACTTGTAATAATTTTTTTTAATGTAATAATCCTTTTACAGAAAGTGGAATCGATGTTTTAGAAGTTGGATGTGGAAGAGGCCGCATGCTGGCAAAGATTGCACAGATGTATCCAAAGAGTCTCTTTACGGGATCAGACAATGTCGACTCTGCCGAATCCACTAGAAGCTCTTCGGACAATCAAACTGCATTTCTAATGGCAGACTTTTTGTATTGGCATTTGTGACGTCTGCCTTCTGCATTTATTGCGTGTATGTGCTTTTGCCGTTATTGAGACTGCTGTCTGTTTTAGTTGTCTTTTACAAAGGACAGCGATAGACTTTCTGTATCGTATTTTCTCTGGCACAGAAACAGAGCAGTGATGGATTGCCGGTTTGTCGTGACGCAGAAATTTGGATTACCTGATTAAACAGGATCGGTTTGAAGTTTCATTATTTTAGAAACTTACATTTAGAAATATAAACCATGGAAAATAAAAGAAATATGTACCTTGCAGTTTTCATTAATCATTTAGTTATAAGTCAAAACAATTTTTACTTTCTGCATAAATATATTTATATTTTCTTCTATCTTTCTTTCTTTCTTTCTTTCTTTCTTTCTTTCTTTCTTTCTTTCTTTCTTTCTTTCTTTCTTTCTTTCTTTCTTTCTTTCTTTCTTTCTTTCTTTCTTTCTTTCTTTCTTTCTTTCTTTCTTTCTTTCTTTCTTTCTTTCTTTCTTTCTTTCTTTCTTTCTTTCTTTATTAATTTATTCTTTTCTTTCTTTCTTTCTTTCTTTCTTTCTTCTAAACTATATTCTGTCTTTCAGAGTCAGATTCTGAAGTGGTATCTAGTGTAAATCTTGTGTTTGCCACATAGATGCTGGCATTCCTGATCTCGTATATTTTTTCTATCCAGGTTCGCGTTAGCCACCTCTAGATTCGCTTAGTGACAGGACACTCATTGATACTATATCTTGTGGAAGCCGCGAGAAGTGTCCGAACCATTTAATATGTTGTTTCTTTATGTAGTTTAACACTGTTTCCGTCCTGGCCTCTATCCCGGCATCATCTTTTCTGATACTGTAACATCTTATGACATTTTTTTTTCTGTCGTTTAGATTTCTCTTTCATCTTTTGGTTTTAATCTAAACTTTTGGCGCTGGTAACACAATGTTGTTAAAACATTCTATATTGAGTGGCGAGTGCTCTTTTGAGTACCAGTTGTTACATTTGTTTTCTACAATAAGTGGTGACATCTGTCCACATATTTCTTCATTTTCTTCTTACTGTTTGCCGGGTGTAAACTCTGGCGGAAATTTCTGGTTGTTCATCAACTTCTGGACTTGTCTTGGCCCAGATGAAACTTGGAACCAGATTGTCAGACTTAGAGTTGTTCTTAAAGCACATTCGGTTATGTGACAACATAGCTCCGATATTGTCCAGCAATTTATTCCATACTTTTCGAGAATTGGCCATAGCTTGTGACGGTTTACTCGGTGGGAGACATTTTTTTTTTTTAAATAAATGAAAACCACATTTAGTTCTGTGTTATACATTCAAAGTTTTCTTGTCACTTGTTTGTCTCAGTGTAAAAATAGCAGATAAGTAATTTGGGGGTGGGGGCTATTATCGCAGCACTCTGGACAGAGCCGCACGTGCTCCAGTCTCCTAAATAACCCTTGTCATCATCATAATGTTATGTGGTTCTGTAGGGGCCTGCGTGGTCTCAAGGTATGGCATCAGCATCGAAATCTGGAGGTCCTGGGTTCAAACTTCGATGAAGGCTGGGATTTTGTCACGTGGAATTCTAGAAATTGTTCCTGGTGTCTGGGTAGTAAGATCGGACGCCCGTGTGTATTGTTGCGAACGTAAAAAAATCTTTTGGCAGTTGGAAATCGAAAAAAAAGTAGCCTAACGGCACTGCCCAAGCAAACTTTGGAGTTAAATATCTACCCAAAGTATTTCAGGATCCTCGCCGGTGCAACGGAATCGTGCACTGCACTGAGAATCTTCAAACTCAGGCTTGAGTTAGAAGTAGAACGGAGCAATTATGGGTTACAACAGTGTACCATGATGTTGACACGTCGACTTAACCTAAACCTATAGTGATCTGTGCCGAAAAAGGTAGTCTGTCGTGTTTCGTTATCTCACACGATCACCAGAATAATAGATCAAGTCTGTGTTCTTGTCTCGCCTCCATCGATATGGCTAAGCCATCTATGTTCATATCGCTTTGCCTTCCTCGTATTTTTCCCCGTCAGTTTTGGAAGTCGTTATAAAGTTCTGAAGTCCATTCCTTCTCATAACATATCCGAAAAACACAGTATATCTTTGTCTAATTGTTTTAACCTGTTAATGATTTTTATCTGTCTCCACGAGGACTTCGTTTGTTTTCAATAACCACACTCAACGGAATAAAGCCGTTGTGGTATCGCATCTAGACGCTCGCTTTTTCTTGAAGATTGTAGGTTCTATATCCGTCGAGCCAGATTTGTTTTTCTCCAAATAAGGTCTTGGTTAGCAGATCGACCTAGACTAAAAAGGGTAACAAGTAACCTTCTAGGAAGTAAAGGCAGATCAGTGGATTGAGAAAGGTCCTTACGGAAAGTAAAATTACCTAGAACACAACAAACAGGAACAAAAGTTGGGGATGGTTTACAAAGTCCTGTCAAGGATATACAACCAACTATGTTGCTCTGTATACCCGCCATCCTTGATCGAATACGTGTGTTCGGCCATGGGCCTGGTGGCCTGTCGTTTTACCACTTGTTATCGGTGTGTGTGCGTGAACGCGCGCGTTTGTGTGTATGTGCGTGTGTGTGTTTGTGTGTGTGAAAGGGGCAGGAAAAGTGAAATTATCTAGGTATTCATGTGTTATATCTGTCATTTTATCTTACCAAGTAGGGGCCACGTTGTGTATTTTTATTTGTCTGGGTATTTATACACACAACAACAAAATATATAACTAGTCAACCCCTTTTTTGGATTCAACTTTTTGTTTTTAAAGCCCTACTCTGGCTTTTGCCAGGGGCCGCAATATAGCCAGGCCATAAATATGGTCTAATGGCTGAATGCGGTTTCTGGGACCTCTCCACGAGTGAACCTCATCCACATGGTGGCACTTTGTGTCATCGTGTGTTTTTCGCTTGTGTGTTGTCCTGTGGGGTAAAAGAAGATAGATAGATAGATAGATAGATAGATAGATAGATAGATAGATAGATAGATAGATAGATAGATAGATAGATAGATAGATAGATAGATAGATAGATAGATAGATAGATAGATAGATAGATAGATAGATAGATAGATAGATAGATAGATAGATAGATAGATAGATAGATAGATAGATAGATAGATAGATAGATAGATAGATAGATAGATGGATGGATGGATGGATGGATGGATGGATGGATGGATGGATGGATGGATGGATGGATGGATGGATGGATGGATGGATGGATGGATGGATGGATGGATGGATGGATGGATGGATGGATAGATAGATAGATAGATAGATAGATAGATAGATAGATAGATAGATAGATAGATAGATAGATAGATAGATAGATAGATAGATAGATAGATAGATAGATAGATAGATAGATAGATAGATAGATAGATAGATAGATAGATAGATAGATAGATAGATAGATAGATAGATAGATAGATAGATAGATAGATAGATAGATAGATAGATAGATAGATAGATAGATAGATAGATAGATAGATAGATAGATAGATAGATAGATAGATAGATAGATAGATAGATAGATAGATAGATAGATAGATAGATAGATGGATGGATGGATGGATGGATGGATGGATGGATGGATGGATGGATGGATGGATGGATGGATGGATGGATGGATGGATGGATGGATGGATGGGTGGATGGGTGGGTGGATGGATGGATGGGTGGATGGATGGGTGGGTGGATGGGTGGGTGGATGGGTGGGTGGGTGGGTGGATGGGTGGATGGGTGGATGGATGGGTGGATGGATGGGTGGATGGATGGGTGGATGGATGGGTGGATGGGTGGATGGGTGGATGGGTGGATGGGTGGATGGGTAGATAGGTAGATAGGTAGATGGGTAGATAGATAGGTAGATGGGTAGATAGATAGATAGATAGATAGATAGATAGATAGATAGATAGATAGATAGATAGATAGATAGATAGATAGATAGATAGATAGATAGATAGATAGATAGATAGATAGATAGATAGATAGATAGATAGATAGATAGATAGATAGATAGATAGATAGATAGATAGATAGATAGATAGATAGATAGATAGATAGATAGATAGATAGATAGATAGATAGATAGATAGATAGATAGATAGATAGATAGATAGATAGATAGATAGATAGATAGATAGATAGATAGATAGATAGATAGATAGATAGATAGATAGATAGATAGATAGATAGATAGATAGATAGATAGATAGATAGATAGATAGATAGATAGATAGATAGATAGATAGATAGATAGATAGATAGATAGATAGATAGATAGATAGATAGATAGATAGATAGATAGATAGATAGATAGATAGATAGATAGATAGATAGATAGATAGATAGATAGATAGATAGATAGATAGATAGATAGATAGATAGATAGATAGATAGATAGATAGATAGATAGATAGATAGATAGATAGATAGATAGATAGATAGATAGATAGATAGATAGATAGATAGATAGATAGATAGATAGATAGATAGATAGATAGATAGATAGATAGATAGATAGATAGATAGATAGATAGATAGATAGATAGATAGATAGATAGATAGATAGATAGATAGATAGATAGATAGATAGATAGATAGATAGATAGATAGATAGATAGATAGATAGATAGATAGATAGATAGATAGATAGATAGATAGATAGATAGATAGATAGATAGATAGATAGATAGATAGATAGATAGATAGGTCTGGGCATATGTAAATGCCATTTTCCATATGCACATCAATGCCCGTTGATGTCACGATTTGTTCACATGTCTGTTGATTTTGGGTCTGTCTACCCAATAATATTAAAGTCACTCGAAACATTTTAATGCAGTTAGCAATATGAACGTTTATTGACTCATATCTCACCAACTCCAACTTTCATCCCTAATATTCTTTTCTGCTTTCTTTCCCTTTCATCACATTTTGTTTAATATCTCCCACAACCTATTTTCTTCTATTTTTCCGAATTCGATTTCATACTTCAGATAAAACAACACCATTTCACACTGATCATTTGACCCTACTGTAAAAAAGGTTAACAGTATTACAGCCCCGTGTTGTAGGGCTGTTGTTGTTTGTTCAGCATCTGCTCTTTGGCCAAGGCTGCCTCTTTCAACATCCGGGCCTGCACCTCTTTCATTTTCTTGGCGTCTCTTTTTCTGGCGATGACGTATTCGGCGTATGTCAGATATCCATTTTGGTCTTTGTCATCCATTGCCAGGACGTTGTCAATGATTTCTGAAACAAAAACAAGAAAAGGCATCACTACGGGAATGCAGAAATTTCTTTAATGAAATTAGTAGAATGTGTAGAGCTACAAAATAAAACAGTCGATCACGAGGGGCCGCGTTAGCGCAGTCGAAAGGAGCTCGCTTTGAAACCCAGCTGCGACTCGCTGCAACCCACCGCCTCTGTTTGAAACAGGATGGTTCCCGGGGTTCACCCAGCCTCTAGGGAATGGGTACCAGAGTTAACACTCTGGGGTAAATGGAGGAACGTCGCTGTAGCTACGGTATTGCGTGCGGACGGCATTACAGGCGGACAGCTGTTCGTAATGGTGGCAGAGCACATATGGTTTAAAGCCGTGTGCAATGACACTGGTTCACATCTCCCGACTTTACCTTTACCTTTCAGTCAAGCAGCATGTTCTTTACAGAACGTCGCTCTCTTCACTGCACGCCTGAAAGTATCTCTTTCTCTAGTCAATTCTCCAGCCCTATGTGCTGTCATAGAAAATGCATTTTCAATGTCCTCTATCCACTTTCTCGGTGATCGGCCTCTGTCTGGCCTTTCAATAACTACCCTCCATCACCATTCTCTCTAAACCCTGGTGGCGCTTGACAAGTCTAAAGTACCTCAGTTTTCGAGAGAGGATGCTGTTTACAAGCCAGTTCTCCTTGATGTTGAAATTCCGCAGGTTACATAATAGTTAACAATACACAACTCCAAAGATATTTGGGGGAGGGGGGAGTAGAGGTTCTGGGCGCTGAGTAGCCCTGAGCCATGGTGTCAGCCTATATAAGTGCTCCATTCTACTTCTGACTCAAGCCTGAGTCTGAAGAATCTCAGCACAGTGCACGAGCTCCGTTGCACCGGCGAGAATCCTTAAATTCTTTGAATAAATTTTACCCGGCTACTCTTTTTCGATTTCCAACTGCCAAGGGATTTTGTACGTGCGCAACAATACACACAGGCGTCTGGTCTTACTACTCTGAGACCAGGGGAAAGAAATAGAAGTTCACTTGAAAAAAATCCCAGCTTTCACCGGGGTTTGAACTCGGGATCTCCGGGTCTTGAGGCGGACGTGATGCATCGACACCACGCAGCCCCCATATAAACCCTGTCAATACCCTTAGAGAGATAAGACGTTCATGGATTTTGGAAGCAACGTATCCACGTCACTGTTGAGAATCCAAGAATTAGGAGTTAAGATCGGCACAGCCAAGCATGAGAAGCACACAGGACACACACGAAGTCTTGTCAACCAGCATAGACTAGAACTATTCAATGCGCAATTCTGATGAATATGCTGAGAGGGGAATGAGCATCTATGGATGTGTCCGGAGTGCTGTGAAGATAATCCAACTCATAACTTAGAAACTCTTGTGTGGGTTCTGGGGCCCCATTGAAGGTAAAACAAGAATAGGCCCATTGCCTCCCCAAGAAGCATGTCGTAAAAGTCGACTAACTGAGAACTTCCTTTTAATTCTGAGTGCATCTGCCTGAGAGGCAAGGAACCAGCAGTCTGCATACAAATGAGTCAGATCTGTAAAACAGATGCACACGCAAAACTCGGGTCCTGGAACAAAGCCAAAGTCCAGAAATGGACGAACAACCAGGTCTTTCCACCAGAGTTTATAGCTGTTGGACGCAAACAACAAACAACAACAACTTAAAACACTGTCCTCCGGAAAGACGAAAAGGTGCCAGTCAATCACCCAACCAATTTAGAGCTGTTGTCCAACCGATACACTAATTACAGTTCTGAAAGTGTCTACTCACGGACGTAATTATTCATCATCTCTCTAGTTCTCTCATTCTTCATGTGCTCCACTTCGACTGCTGTCTTCCCGCTGATCTCATGGGGTGAGAAATCCATCGGAGGTAACATGTGGCTCAAGGCTTTCAACAGTTCAAGGCCATCAAGCATCGTGTCGTTATTCGTATCGTGCAACCTGTTTGATGAAAGTCAATTCACATCTTATCACTGTCAGTATCCAGCAACGCTCTGTGCGTTTATTATCCCAGAGGGCTTAGCTCAGAGGCACGAGGGGTGATAATGCAATTTTGAAATATCACGAGTGTTATACATTAACACTGAACATACAACGCTCGTTTAGTTTTAGTACGGGCCCATGTTTGACACTGATAGCACAATGTCGACCAGAAACATACTACGACTAATTCAAATGCCTCGCAACATACACATACTATGCATTATAATGACTATACATTTCTTACCTTCTTTTATTCTTTTTTCTTTTACAAAAACCCATTTTACCCAAGTGGTTATTGCAACTCATTATGAACTATTCCTCCCCCTCCCCCTAATTTTGACATTTTGCCCCCCCCCCCCCCCCCAGCAGCCTGCTGAAGTTCTGACCCAGTCAGATTACTAAATCTTCATCGGGATGACAGATGCCTCTTCTCTTCCATCATTTACCTTAGCGAGGTGTGTGTGTGTGGGGGGGGAAGGGGGGGGGGGGTTTGTAAGGATCGTTTGTGCACTTTTTCCAATGCATTTTGTAAGTTGGTATCCATTTCTGTCAGGTTGCTCCTAATAATGCCATACCATCTCTTGCGTGGTCTCCCCATTGCTCTGTGTTCATTTGTTCACTATATATTTCTTCAGCTTGACTCTCTGTGGCAGTTGGTACCAAGGTATTGTCGTTAGGTGGCCAAACCATCTTAGTTGTTGTTCTTTAATGAATTGTTTGCCTGGTTTTAGTCCTAATCTTTTTCTAATTTCTTCACTCTTGATTTTGTCTCTTCCTATTACACCGGCAGCTTTCCTAAGACATCTAATCTCTGTGGATACGATCTTCCGCTCGTTAGTTGTACTAAGGATCTATGTTTTGCACTGGTAGCAAAATGCCCCCCCCCCCTTCCTAAAAAAAGTTTAAGTTTGATTTGCTTTGGTTAACATATGTTTCTTTCTATGCGATAGAAGCAGTGTTAATTGTCCCATAACCTGATTTGCTTTCGCATATCGTATGTTGATTTCTGTATCCATTCTTCCTTCTGAGGCCAGATTAACATGGCAAATCCCAGATGTCCCGTTCAAGCTCCGAAGAAATTACCAGCATAACTAAAGCACATGTGAAAACTTAATCAGCCTGCAGTCCTGTGTAGATAAGGATTTGTAACCCCTTTTGCTTCAGATAATCAGCATCTTAACCAGTGTTGCCACTTTTCTTTAAAAGAAAACATCCAAAACGGAGTCAAAAAATATCTAAAAACATCTAAATTTGCGTGGAAAACATCTATTAAAAACATCCAAATGGAAAGAGTCGCAAATTACATAGCAAGTGATATGAATTACCCTACTGAATCATGCCCTCATCTTTACTGGTCTGTCTTACAAGATCCACAGGATAAACTTAGCTTGGATGATGAAGTTGAAGCTTTAGATCCAAAATAACTTTGGTATGCTTTAGCTGTTCCAATTTTTTTAAATACCCAGTCAGGCAGCTGATAAGTTGAACAGCTTTTTCCTACTCCTATCAGGTCGAATTTTATTGTCAAGATAGCATTTAAGAGGTCAAATTTCATCCTGCTTCTTAGGTTAGATTTGATAAATTCACCTCAAATGAAAAACGCCTAGAAAAACATCTACCATCTAAACGTCAAAAACGCCATCTAAATGCAAGAGAAAACATCTAAATCTGGATGTAAAACATCCAATTCTATACATTAGAGTCCTATGTAGTCACCTCATAATTAGAGCCTATTTGTGTATGTGTACTGTGTTGTCCTTTATGTGCTGATGAACGCTAATCGCCGCAACGTCCTTTGTTTGTTTATTGTGATCGATTTTGTAAAGCTAACATAAACTAATTGTTGTTTCTTACCAACTTTTTCTCTTCCCTATAATTTTCTACTCCTTATAAAAACGAGACATGTGGCAAAATGATTAATTACAAGTTACCCAAACTAATGCTTCACGTGGCTTCTACAGGTCACGACATGCTATTTACTTGCGAATATGAGTCTGTAGAAAAAGACTATCACTGTTTTAATTACTAAAGTTTAGTTGCGTATCCTTTACAGGACGTTGCAGAGCCAACCCCAGCACTTTCTGGCTGTTGTGTGGTTTCTCTAGGCAAATTTACGT